>JBBPBX010039569.1:0-29820 GCA_038048925.1 Garcialebias charrua
TTATAATTCATAAGCGGATTTATGCTATTTTTATTTAAAATGCAGTACCGCTAATAACTAATTATCTATCAGTAAAAACCAATAAACTTATTTACAAGCTCTTATGCTGCTTGTTTTACCTTTTTCCCCACCGTAAAGAGCAGAGAGGAGGAAGGGTTGGAGGGGGGAGGGAGGGTTGGAGGGGGGAGGGAGCAGAGGGGGGAACAGACAGGATCTACCATGTAGGTAAATGATGCCGTTGCCTGGGGATCCCATCAGCATGAGGCCCCGGCCCCGCCGCGCCCCGGCCAGTCACCTAATTCCTAACATTGATCCTGCTTGTTAATCTACATTTAACATAAAAATGATGCCGTTGCCTGGGGATCCCATCAGCATGAGGCCCCGGCCCCGCCGCGCCCCGGCCAGTCACCTAATTCCTAACATTGATCCTGCTTGTTAATCTACATTTAACATAAAAATAATTATAGTTACGATGAAAACAATCATTAAATAAGCAATTTAAAAAACGGTTGATTTCTTTATCCCCCTACTAAAAATGGACTATTCCATCTCGACAGCTTCCGGGTCATAGTTGAACTCAGGGGCTAATTCCGTGGCTAGCTGTTTGCGCTGGGTACTTGGATAAATCCTTAGAATACCCAGCTGTTTCAAGCCAAATTAACGCGGCCGGAGGATTCTATTCTGTGTTCTGTGTATACCACGCGACGGTGAGTCGTTATTTTCATGTATTTTAATTACTTTTCATTCAATCTGTTGACTACCGTACCTATAGACGCTAAATCTGTGTCTGCCGGTTGGTTGTGGGTTACTAATGGAAATCCTTAGAAAACCCAGCTGTTTCAAGCCAAATTAACGTGGCCGAAGGATTCTATTTTGTGTTCTGTGTACACCACGCGACGGTGAGTCGTTATTTTCATGTATTTTAATTACTTTTCATTAAATCTGTTGACTACCGTACCTATAGACGCTAAATCTGTGTCTGCCGGTTGGTTGTGGGTTACTAATGGAAATCCTTAGAAAACCCAGCTGTTTCAAGCCAAATTAACGTGGCCGGAGGATTTTATTCTGCGTTTTGTGTCGACCATTCGACGGCGAGTCGTTAGTTTCATGTATTTGGGGGTTACTGTTGTATAAATGCGGTGGCGACACACCCGTGTATTTGAGATTTAAACGTGGTTTTAGGGATTAAATGATCATTCTATTTTTTGTTAATTTCGTGGCCGAATAGAATATATGTACGTAAAGTATTAAATAAATCCTTTGATTTTTGTAATTTCATCCTTTTAGGATCATTTTTGTTACTTTTCCAGTTGGCAGTGTAGTGCAAATATTGATAACGCTGCCGGCTATATATAAATATATATATATATATATATATAATATAGAAAATATATAAATAGCGGATTGGATTAGCTTCCCCTAATTTTCATAAGACATTTGTGCTTTTGAAATTGTGGACCTAAAAAAATTAATAAGCGTTTTAGAAATTGTGGAACTAATTTTTTAAGTAGCGGTGCCCAGCTTTGCCTCAGGAGTTGTCAGAACTCTTCACCAGCAACACAGAGGCTGAAGAATTCAATGGGTTTGAATAAAAATAAATAAATAAATAGGTGTTTCTGTCATCATTATGGGCGGGTGAGCGTGTAGTAATTTTAAAGCCACTTTATTTTGTCGGCTTCATTTTGCCGTGTTTTAACCGTCAAAGTGCATTTATTAAGGAAAAGTTCAGCTGAGACAGACACACTATTACTATAATGTCAGCAAACAAATATATTTTTAAGGTGTTTATCTTGTTAAATTTTAAAGAGATGAAGGTTTTCGCAGTGCGAGCGCGCACGTTTGGAAGACCCGACAAGCGAAACTATTTAAATTCAGCGGATTTGAACATTATATTCATTTATTTAAAAAAAAAAGTTCAGCTCAGACACATCTTTGCTATAATTTTCAGCAAGCAAATATATTTTTAAGGTGTTTATCTTGTTAAATTTTAAAGAGATGAAGGTTTTCGCACCGCACACACACATTTGGAAGACCGGTCAAAGTGAAACTTTTTAAATCCAGCTGATTTGCAATATTATTTAGGAATATAGCAAAATTTTACTCACCAAAAATCCTGATTATATGTACACAAAATCCATCCAGCTATTAAATCAACACAACAATATCTTTGCTTGTGCAGCTCGCTACAGATGCAGTTTTCTAGCTCTGGCTAGTACACTCTTTGACTATCCAATCAAAGCGTGTGAATACGCTAAAATTTCCATATGGAAATGTCAGCGTACGCCTGCTAGAGGGCCTTGGTGTCGCCAACTCAAAATCTGATTGGTTGAAGCAACCGCTTGATCGACATTTATTTTATGCTACATGGCTCGCAGAACTGATTGTGAAGGCCTCCAGGCAGATTTCTTTGACCCTGGCAACAAATAGTGGCTGAAATGTGATTGGTTAAATGCTTAAATATGAAAATACACGTCTGGAAGCAGCGCAACCAGGGGAGTAGCAATGAAAGGAAGCGGACAGACCATTTGGAATTATTTAATACGTATTCATGGTCAAAATATAATACTTTTAGTCCAGCAGAGAAGGCCTTGCAGAACTTGACGGCCCACCACTGGATTCAATAAGTAAAAATGTTATATGCCGACTGAAACAAAAGGTAATGCAAACATTTGGAGAGAAAACTTTTTTCTTCTTTCGGTTGCTTCCTTCTTCAGGAATTGTGACAGTGAGTTAACTCGAACAAATGAGTGGCAATCGCACTGGATGCCCTTCCTGACACAACCACTGAGCTACCACAGCCCTCTGTGTGGAGCAGGGAGTTGCCATCTAAAATGCTTGAGGGAGGAGATGGAGGATTAACCCTCTGGGGTCTAAGCCCGCAAAGATGCGGGCTGGACGTTATGTCTATAAATAGCCTCTTTAAACAAAGCACAGCTGCATGTGAAGTGTTGCATTCAAATCTGTTGGACAGCAGAGACTCCAATCTTTATAAAGTAGTGTTTTTATATTGATTTTGTTGTGTATTTCCTTCAAAATACAACCAGAAATGTGACAGATAATTTCTGTTCGAGTATTGCGCCCCTGTGCGAGCAATCAGTTGATTTTTTTATTACAAAAAGTCAATGAATTCAAAACGAAAATCCAATTTTGGAGTTTCCCTGAACACACCACATTGTGAAGCAACCAATCAGAACCGTTTTTTCCTCCATGTTCCTCCATGTTGTGTTCTACTCACAGAAACACAGCAGCAGTAGTTTTGGTGAAGAAAGTGGGTGGGGGGAAGGATTTCAGGCACTGATTTCAGGTAAGACTGGCTGTTTTATTTGGTTTTTATTTGGTTTTTATGATTATTTAGTGTGTCTGCAGAGTTTTGTAGTCGTTTTTGGTCTGTTTTTCAGAATGAAAGGGAAAAAAACACAGAGAATTTGTGATGAAGATACTGTTTTTTCACATAGTAAGTGTAAATACTGGTAAAAACACGCATGGAAATTGCCCACTTTATGATGTGAAAATATGTATACTAATTCGTTTTTTACTAAGTTTGTATACAAGTTCTTAAAATATACCACTGAAATTTTCATTTTAGGATGTCAAAATGGTTCATTTTTGTGAGTTTCATAGTAAACATATCAATATTTTACTAACACGGATTTCATTTTTTTATGTTATTTTTTGCTCCAATGTGCTCTTGCATTTTGTCAAAATGAAACAAAGACTGTAAAATCATGAAGATGAGGTTGTCCTAAAAACAACAATACCAAACAAGGCCAGATAAATAGTTTTTATGATGGAAATATAAGGGTAAATACAAATTTATACCAAAACGGACATTTAGACCTTAGACCCCAGAGGGTTAAGGGTCTTACCAGTGTGTGGGAAGTGAGGGTGGAGGCAGGTGGGAATGCTTCACCCTTTACCAGCCTGCATTTTATATGCAATGGTTGGAAATCAAACTAGCAACCTCCCAATCACAGCTACACTATCTCTAACCTCTGCACCACATCTAGAGAAATACATGTGGCAGTTGTAAAAGTTTTTGCGCCATGTGGTATATGTTGAAATAAGCAGACAAAACGAGAGCCACCTGTGAAGAAGACACTTTTGAGCAGCCTTCAGCTGTAGCGGCTCTGAATGGGACACCTTCTTACATTAACTGCATGAAAGTTATTTAGCCTCTGTGCTGGGCTGTATTAGATGATGAAACATCATTATTAACATAAAGAAGTTTCAGAAAAGACATTAGCAAACAACTGCTCCTTTATTTATTAATAATAAAGTGGGTTAGCCACCAGTAGCCTGGAGGTTTTTTCTGCCAGCAGGTGATCGTGTCCCACTTACCGTAAATAACCTGTTGCCTTCACATTAAGTTCATTGTTATGCCCAAATCTCCCGTTATGATCCAAATCAAAATAATGATTTTGTTCCATTAAATTTATTTCACCCTGTTAGGCTCAGGTTTACACTCTCTTTCTGTCTATGTGTGCTGGCAGGTGTCCCGTTAGCATCTCAGTAAATAAAGATAAATTAATGAATCTTTTCATTGCCACTGTGATGATACAATAGGTTAAAGATGTTAGAATATCCCTCCAGCCTTAAAAAGATTATTAATCAATGTTTGTTTAAATTTGCTTGACAAACATCCCAATCATACAAAACTGAAACATTTGCAGAGTAGATAAAAAAGGAAATGTACCACTTCCTACCTCATTCTTGCTGAGTGGCCTGCATCTCGGTAACTCTTTTAGAATAGATTGTTTTGTTTTGTTATTTTCATGAAATTAAATAAAACGATGAAATAAACATGGTCTTCCTCCTGTAAATGCTTAGACTTACTTAGACTTAGATCCTCCCGCGCTCGAGAGCGCATTGGGCGGCAAGCTGTTTCCATTGATCTGTATCCTTGGCGATCATCTCCACCGTGCTCGGGTTGAAGCCCTGTTCTTTCAGGTCTTTCTCAAAGGATCGTCTCCATGTCAGTTTGGGTCTGCCTTTCTTTCTGTATTTTTGTGGTTTCCAATTGAAGGCAATCTTTGGTAGTCTCTGTGCTTCCATTCTCAGTACATGTCCCGCAAACTTGAGCTTCCTTAGCTTATTGTTTGGCTCATGGGTATGGTATGTGTCCTGGTATGGTATGCGTTTGTAATCCGATCTAGGTATGTATCACTTTAGTATCTTTCGCAGGCATCTTTGTTGGAATGCATCCAATTTCTTGGCCATCTTTACTGACATCTTCCACGTCTCACTGGCATACAAGGCTGTGGGGATAACCACTGCTTGCAGCAGTCTGTTCTTAAGATTCGTGGATATGGATTTACTTGCCCATATTGATTGCATTCTTCTGAATGTTGACGCTGCCTTACCGATGCGGGTGGTAATATCTGCATCTACGTTGCCATTGTCAGTTATGACACTTCCAAGGTAGACAAATTTCTGTACCTTCTCAGCCGATGATTGATCTATTGTTATCTGTATGTTAGGTTCTGTGTGCCCAACCTGCATAACCTTTGTTTTCCATCCATCCATCCATCCATCTTCTTCCGCTTATCCGGGGTCGGGTCGCGGGGGTAGCAGCCTAAGTAGGGAGGCCCAGACTTCCCTCTCCCCAGCCACTTGGAGCAGCTCCTCCGGGGGAATCCCAAGGCGTTCCCAGGCCAGCCGAGAAACATAGTCCCTCCAGCGCGTCCTGGGTCTTCCTCTGGGTCTCCTCCCGGTGGGACGTGCCCGGAACACCTCACCAGGGAGGCGTCCAGGAGGCATCCTAACCAGATGCCCGAGCCACCTCAACTGGCTCCTCTCGATGTGGAGAAGCAGCGGCTCTACTCCGAGTCCCTCCCGGATGACTGAGCTTCTCACCCTATCTCTAAGGGAGAGTCCAGCCACCCTGCGGAGAAAACTCATTTCAGCCGCTTGTATCCGAGATCTTGTTCTTTCGGTCATAACCCAAAGCTCATGACCATAGATGAGGGTGGGAACGTAGATCGATCGGTAAATTGAGAGCTTTGCCTTTTGACTCAGCTCTCTCTTCACCACGACAGACCGGTACAGCGCCCGCTTCACTGCGGACGCTGCACCTATCCGCCTATCGATCTCACGCTCCAGTTTTCCCTCATTCGTGAACAAGATCCCGAGATACTTAAACTCCTCCACTTGGGGCAGGACCTCCTCCCCGACCCGGAGAGGGCATGCTACCCTTTTCCGGCTCAAGACCATGGCCTCGGATTTGGAGGAACTGATCCTCATCCCGGCCGCATCGCATTCAGCTGCAAACCGCTCCAGCGAAAGCTGTAGATCACGAGCTGATGAAGCCAATAGGACCACATCATCTGCAAAAAACAGAGAAGCGATTCTAAGGTCACCAAAACGGATCCTCTCAACACCTTGGCTGCGCCTAGAAATTCTGTCCATAAAAGTTATGAACAGAATCGGTGACAAAGGGCAACCTTGGCGGAGTCCAACTCTCACCGGAAACGAGCCTGACTTACTGCCGGCAATGCGGACCAAGCTCTGACACCGGTCGTACAGGGACCTAACAGCCCTTATCAAAGGGCCTGGTACCCCATACTCCCGGAGTACCCCCCACAGAACCCCCCGAGGGACGCGGTCGAATGCCTTCTCCAAGTCCACAAAACACATGTAAACTGGTTGGGCAAACTCCCACGCACCCTCCAGGACCCTGCTGAGGGTGTAGAGCTGGTCCAGTGTTCCACGACCAGGACGAAAACCACACTGCTCCTCCTGAATCCGAGGTTCGACTATCCGACGGACCCTCCTCTCCAGAACCCCTGAATAGACCTTACCAGGGAGGCTTAAGAGTGTGATCCCCCTATAGTTGGAACACACCCTACGGTCCCCCTTTTTAAATAGGGGAACCACCACCCCAGTCTGCCAATCCAAGGGAACTGCCCCAGATGTCCACGCGATATTGCAGAGTCGCGTAAGCCAACACAACCCTACAACATCCAGAGCCCTAAGGAACTCCGGGCGAATCTCATCCACCCCCGGAGCCTTGCCACCGCGGAGCTTTTTAACCACCTCGGCGACCTCAGCACCAGAGATCAGAGAACCCGACCCAAAGTCCCCAGGCTCTGCTTCCTCAGTGGAAGACGTGCCAGTAGGATTGAGGAGGTCTTCGAAGTATTCCGCCCACCGACTCACAACATCCCGAGTTGAGGTCAGCAGCACGCCACCTCCACCATAAATGGTGTTGGTCTCGTACCTCTTTCCCCCCCTGAGACGCCGGATGGTGGACCAGAATCGCCTCGAAGCCGTACGGAAGTCATTCTCCATGGCCTCTCCGAACTCCTCCCACGCCCGAGTTTTTGCCTCAGCAACCACCCGAGCCGCATGCCGCTTGGACTGCCGGTACCTATCAGCTGCTTCCGGGGTCCCACAAGCCAAAAAGGCCCAATAGGACTCCTTCTTCAGCCTGACAGCATCCCTCACTGCCGGTGTCCACCACCGGGTTCGAGGGTTGCCACCTCGACAGGCACCAACAACCTTGCGGCCACAGCTCCGATAAGCTGCCTCGACAATAGAGGCGCGGAACACGGCCCACTCGGACTCCATGTCCCCCGCCTCCCTCGGAACGTGTTCAAAGCTCTCCCGGAGGTGGGAGTTAAAGCTCCGTCTTACGGGAGACTCTGCCAGACGTTCCCAGCAGACCCTCACGATACGTTTGGGTCTGCCAGGTCTGACCGGCATCCTCCCCCACCATCGGAGCAACTCACCACCAGGTAGTGGTCAGTAGACAGCTCCGCCCCTCTCCTCACCCGAGTGTCCAAGACATGCGGCCGCAGATCAGATGAGACGACAACAAAGTCGATCATCGAACTGCGACCTAGGGTGTCCTGGTGCCAAGAGCACATATGGACACCCTTATGCTTAAACATGGTGTTCGTTATGGACAATCCATGACGAGCACAGAAGTCCAATAACAGAACACCACTCTGGTTCAGATCAGGGGGGCCGTTCCTCCCAACCACACCCCTCCAGGTCTCACTGTCATTGCCCACGTGAGCGTTGAAGTCCCCCAGTAGAACAAGGGAGTCCCCAGGAGGCGCACTCTCCAATACCCCCTCCAAGGACTCCAAAAAGGGTGGGTAGTCTGAGCTGCCGTTTGGTGCATAGGCACAAACAACAGTCAGAGCCCGTCCCCCCACACGTAGGCGAAGGGAGGCTACCCTCTCGTTCACCGGGGTGAACCCCAACGTACAGGCACCAAGATGGGGGGCAACCAGTATGCCCACTCCTGCTCGGCGCCTCTCACCAGGGGCAACTCCAGAGTGGAAGAGTGTCCAACCCCTCTCAAGGAAACTGGTTCCAGAGCCAGAGCCATGCGTTGAGGTGAGTCCGACTATTTCTAGTCGGAAACTCTCAACCTCACACACTAGCTCAGGCTCCTTCCCCACCAGAGAGGTGACATTCCATGTCCCAATGGCCAGCTTCTGTAGCCGAGGATCAGACCGCCAGGGTCCCCGCCCTCGGCCGCCACCCATCTCACATTGCACCCGACCCCTTTGGCCCCTCCCACAGGTGGTGAGCCCATGGGAAGGGGGACCCACGTCTCCTCTTCGGGCTGTGCCCGGCCGAGCTCCATGGGTAAAAGCCCGGCCACCAGGCGCTCGCCAGCGTGCCCCACCTCCGGGCCTGGCTCCAGAGTGGGGCCCCGGTGACCCGCGTCCGGGCGAGGGAAAACTTAGTCCATTAATTGTACTCATCATAGGGGTTTTTGGGCTGCGCTTTGTCAGATCCCTCACCTAGGACCTGTCTGCCTTGGGTGACCCTTCTAGGGGCATGAAGCCCCTGACAGCATAGCTCCTAGGATCATTGAGACACTCAAACACCTTTGTTTTCCCTACGTTAATTTTCAAACCAATCCTTTTAGCATTTTCTTGTAGGGCTTGTGTAATATCTTGAAGCACTGGTTGCATGTCTGCCAGTAGGACTATATCGTCTGCAAAGTCTAGATCCGTTACGTTCTCATTTGGTGTCTCACCTAAAGAAACTGGTCCAGATGACAAATGAGTGGGCATACATGTACCTTAAATTTGTAACATTTATTCACTGTCTGTGGTTTAGGTTGAAGTAACGTCACTTATTTGCTCTAACACGTTAGCTAGTCTTAATTAGCCGTGCTGTTTGGCTGGGCTTAAGTCTCAACATGTGATCTATTAACAGCAACTTTTTAAAAATGCTGCATTTCAAGTTTGATTCTATGACAACTTTTTCAATAACTTGTTTTTATGTTGTCTATATATTTCAGTAACAACTGTCAGATAAAGATTGTCCTAATAAATAAAAAACACATTTAAATCTGAACAAATGAACATTTTGTGTATATTATTTATTATACAGTAATAAAATGTAGATTTTTTTATAGTTATTCAAATATTTGAACACGAACATATTAATGTTTTCAATCTTTAAACCATATACTATTCATCGGCAACAATAAACTCATTCAGATAAAACCAAAAGCAATTGGCTGAAAAACGTTTTGACAGCTCTTTTGAAAAAATGAAAAAAAAAACTTGAACACAATGGAAAACTAATCATTAAAAAACCCAAAAACAAATATAATGTAAGTAAAAACCATTTCATTTCTTGACAGCATACCTTTTCATCACTCGTATTGTTATCAACAAACCCTGGAACCTTTCGGTGTTGATTACGTGTGAACTCTTACGTGTCTTCAGGACTTTTCTTATTATTTAACACAGCTGTTGTCCCTCATGTGTATAGTTTCTTATGTGTGTTTTATGAGTCATTGCAAACCACTGCTTTGTGTCCTGTGTGGATTCTCATGTGGCTGTTTAAACTGGACTGTTGGCTAAAACTTTGTGCACAAAGTTCACAAACAAATGGTTTCGCTCCAGTGTGGATTCTCATGTGTGTGCTTAAATTGGACTGACATCTAAAACTTTGTGCACAAAGTTCACAAACAAATGGTTTTGCTCCAGTGTGAATTCTCATGTGTCTGTTTAAATTGGACTGACATCTAAAACTTTGTGCACAAAGTTCACAAACAAATGGTTTCGCTCCAGTGTGGATTCTCATGTGTCTGTTTAAATTGGACTGTTGGCTAAAACTTTGTGCACAAAGTTCACAAAAAAATGGTTTGTGTCCTGTGTGAATTCTCATGTGTATGTTTAGAGTGTACTTATGGCTAAATCTTTGTCCACAAAGTTCACAATCAAATTGTTTCTCTCCGGTGTGGATTCTCATGTGTATGTTTAAATTGGCCTGTTGGGTAAATCTCTGTCCACAAAGTTTACAATCAAATGGTTTCTGTCCTGTGTGGATTATTGTGTGTGTGTTTAAATTTCCTTTACTGGTAAATCTTTTGCCACATTCATCACAGCCGAATTGATTCAGTATGGTCTTAACTTTACTGCATGACTGTACATTTTTGTCCACTTTTAGACCTTTCTTCTGAACCAAACAACTTGAAGACTTATGTCTTGAATTACTTTTCGTGTGTCTCTGAAGAGACAAGTTGTTGTTCTTGGTCATGGTAGTTTCTGTCGCTTTTCCCTCCTCTTCATCGGCGGCTTCTTCTCTTTGGTCAGCTGAGATGCTGATTCGACTACATCCGTCTTCCTCTTGGTGTTGATAAAGATATGACAGTAACTGTTTAGCTTCATCATCATCACTGACTTCAGTCTTTGAAGAGTTCACATTACCTTCATAGTAATTCAGATCTTGGTTTCTCCTGGTTTCTGCTGCTCCGCAGTCCTCTCTACCTGTGGCTGTTTCCATCTGGACAGCTGCTACTGTTGGGAGATTTCTGTCCTTTGGTGTTGAAGCTGTGAGGACAGAGGTTTCAATTCACAGTTGTTTCCTTTAAAAAAATTAAATCAAACACCTTGAATGTCTAAAGTCACGGACCTCTTCCTCGTTGTTTCATCAGTTAGCAAGGTAAAACTACAAATTGTATTATGCTAAACATTTTTGCTAGCAGAAAACTAACTACAGTACACTGTATGACACTTAGGAGAAATAACAACAACAATAAATTACAAACCTTATATCTGCAGTTGGTAGTTTGAGCTGAAATCAAGTCTATATGATACAAAGTAGTTTTACGTTGCTCAGTTCCTTCTACACAACAGTTTCTGTTGACAGTTACAGATACACTGGAGCAGAGCCTAAAAACTGTTTGACTTCTCGACAGCGCTCTCCAACTGACGCTGTTGCTAGGCAACCACTCTGTGAGTTCAGTTAGCTTTGATTGCTAACTGAAAATGCTACCTAAAAACACACAACTTGTAGCTAACAACAAGTCAATATGTATTTTTTTTAATGTCATATCATTCATATGAAATTAAGAGATGTGCTAAAGACATTCACAAAATTTACATCAATATTTGATCATTTGATTTAGTTTTAGACATGTTATGCATTCTAAACTTGATCAAGTGTAGCGGCCATTTTGTGTGTGCTAATGGCTGTTAGCTGTGGAGGATCATTCTGAATCAGGTTGATCTAATAAGTTAAACAGTTGTAGATGAACATCCAGTGATTAAACATTTAAAAATATCTATGTAGCTACAGACTAGACCAAGGGTCTGCAACCTGTGGCTCTGGAGCCACATGCGGCTCTTTGGTCCCTCTGCAGCGGCTCTTTCAAGCTTTTTCCAAAACTAACATAAAACTGAATTTTATAGGATGTTGTACACACAAAAAAAGACTAGTTTAACAGTTTTCCTGTCAACTCCTTTGCAAATATGTGGATACTAGTACTAATACACAAAGTAAATTATACACACTTTAACTTTATTCTTCAAAGGAGGATATGCAATTACCATATTGTTTGGACTATAAGGTGCACCAGATTATAAGGCTCAATATCAATGAAGGGGTCTGTTTTCAAACATAAGTTGCACCGGATTATTCATTCAACCTTTATATAGTCAGCTTAATCTCATTGAGCCTCGCAAAACAGATAAGTCAAACTTTATCCGACTCATTCATAATAACCACATACAATCGATTTGAGGTCAGTAATGCCAACCAGAGTTAATACAGAAGACACAATGGATTATAAGGCTCACTGTCAATTTTTTAGAAAATTAAAAGATTTTAAATGTGCCTTATAGTCCAAAAAATATGGTACTCCACAATTTTATAAAAAGCACATTTGTCTGCACAGTTCACGGTTTTAGTTTTTTTTTTTTTTGGGCAAAATACAAGACAATACAAGACGTTGGACAGATGAATGGAAGATGAATGGAATCCAATATTTTCTTTTGTCTCAAAATGTAAAACTATCAATAAACATTAACAATCATTAGTTTTTAGTTTTAGAATTTCACACCTACTGGCCAGAAATGCCCCTCTAGCAAACTTAAAATGGCCCACGGGCCACCAGTTGATAATGACAGTTGTAGCAGGTAGCAGCTCTTGGCACGTTTAATTTAGTGAATGAAAGGGCCGAAATAGCTCTTTTGATCGTAAAAGTTGCAGACCCCTGGACTAGACTGATCCTCTCCTGATGAAGAACCTGGCGTAGAGGATCTCAAGGACAGATGTTCTGCGCTGTTCCAACAGAAAGAGGAAGTAATGCAGATTTAAGTTAAATGTAAAGTTTTTTTATTTTTATTTTTTTAACTTAGATGTTGGTAATGATTGGTTGCCATTTTTCTTTGCACATACTAAATATGTTGCATTTTTAAATCAGTTATTCACATTAATGCAGAGTTCCAGAGGCTGGTGGCTCTTCCCCTTGAGCAGACACTCCTGGTCCATCTAGACAAGCACTCAAGCCAGCTGATTACAGTCATCCAGGCCAGAGGAGTACCAACACATGCAAAAACACCTGGCATCATGAAAACTTATAATGAGATATGCATGCATACGTCATCATTGGAGACACTGAGTGAACTAAGTTATATATATTTACCCTTTTCTTTAAAAAAACATTGATAACTTTCAAACTTTTGTTTTAATTATCAATACAGCATTCTCTTGTTTATCACAGGTGTTTGGGACCATGCTCAGTGAAAAACTGCGAAGAAGAAATAGTTGTCCAACTTCAAGTTCAGTAAAGTCTGTAATGACATGTGCCAGGCTTTAATCACATTCACTCATCACCTGTTAAGGCTGCAGTCCAGTGCTACTCGTCACTGGAGCATATCACCTCTCATGTTATTTGTGCCTCTGGTCTGAACATTATCTCGAGCAAAGGATTTATTCACCCTGTGTTCTTGTTTCCAGTTTCCTTGGTTCCTTGGCCTTGGTCCTCCTCGTGACCTGGTTTGGATTCCTCTGGTCCTACTCTGGTTCATCTTGTGACTCATCTCAAGATTCTCCCCATGCTCTGATTTGGTTCTCCTTGTGACCCGCTCTGGACCTCCTGTGCCGTGTTCCACCAGTTGCCTGCCTTCCTTGTTCCTCTTGGATTCCCTCCAGGCTCCTCTCTGCAACCTCTCCTTGGATTGGAGGATTGGACTTCACCTTAATCTCCAAACGTGTAAGAGACACAACAATATCAATCTCCATTATCAGTGCTTCCTTGGAAACGCTCGCTGATCATCGTTCCCCTTTTTTCAGGAGTTTCAGAGACAACTGTTATCATTCACTGTAAATAATAAACACAGTTTTTTGTATTTTTTCGTGTCTTTCTCGTTCTGGGTCTCATAACAATCTGGTTTCCTCGAGTTTACAACACTCTCCTCATGTTTTTCTTCCCTTTTCTCATCTAAGCAAAATATTCTGAATAAGAACAAGAGGGCCGCGCTTATATAGTAGCAGCTTTGTACACTCCGCCCATTTTTCGGACGACTGTACGTACATGTTCTCACTGTACCTTGGTGCAATGACAATAAAGTTTATTCTGATTCTGATAAGTTCAGCCAGCTGCAGCAATAATACCCTAATATCTCTACAATGATAACTTTCAATTAAAAACTGACAGTGCTTGAAGGGTTTTATTACTAAACCATTGTGAATTTTAAAAAAAAATGGAGTTGTTTTGAGACAGCAGTGATCCACTTAACCTCAGCTAGTCATTAGCTCATCAATCAGGTCAGAATTAACTTGTATTTCTTTTAACTGAGTTCGTTTTGAAAGACTATTTGTCCATAAACTTCACACAACCCAGCTTCTGATTTTTTTTTTTTTCTTTAATTGTTTTGAATAAAACAAACTTTGGTCATCTGGAAATAAAGGTAAGTCCTGGAAGTGGAGAAAACTTAAATAAACTAGACATTTTAATGAATTGTCATGATTTTGTTCGTTTTTATTTTGTGTTTTCCTTATGTTTAATTTGGATATTGTCTTAATTTTTTTATCCCTCCCACTGTCATTTACCTTTCAGTCCTGCTCTGTGTTATCAGATATTTAATAATGATCACATTTATATGATTTTTATGGTCTGCATAATTTACTATAAAATGTTTTCAAAAAGACAAAGTGTACAATAGTTTGGGTATTTCAGTTCACCCAAAATGTTTATTTTTCCTCACATGAACGTCCATATTTTTTTCTGATCTGCAGCCATGTGCTCGCCTCCTTACTGCGCGCCTGTTCACCAATCACACCTCATCTTACCTCAAACTCAGCCGCAAAATGTTAAACAATTTAGTCCCAAACATAAAATATGATCATTTTAAAGCAGTACACTTGATAATTTCCTATTCATTCATTCATTCAACCTTTATTTATACAGGCTAGCCTCGTTGAGTCACGGGGACTCATTTACAAGAGGGACCTGTCTCACTCACACCAAACAACCATCCACTCTCACACTCACACCTAGGGTCAATTTAGAGTCACCAATCAGCCTAACAAGCATGTTTTTTGGTCTGTGGGAGGAAACCGGAGTACCCGGAGGAAACCCACGCATGCACGGGGAGAACATGCAAACTCCACCCAGAAAGGCCCCGGACCGGGATTTGAACCGGCAACCTTCTCGCTGAGAGGCAGCAGCTCTACCAGTTGTGCCACCGTGCTGCCCATCTGCCTATCTGGCAACCCTGACCCTGCTACTCACCTGTCTCTAATTTACTAATCAGTATTTTTACTTTGTCATTGCTGCGGCACTGCCCGTTTATAATTCACTAGTCATTTTTTGTTCTTTGCCTCAGTTGTCTGCACTCTGAATCCTTGACGTTTTCTGTGAAACGCAACTAAAACAAACTACAGGTAGTCCCCGATTTACGAGCGAGTTCCGTTACAACGAGACGCTCGTAAACAGGAAATCTCGTAATTTGGAACGGCCGCCACGTGTCTCGTAAGTCCGGAATTTCGCTCGTAAATTGGAACGGTTTTGCTAGCGCGACTACGAACACTCGTTTTTCATCGAAAAACTGCTTATGAGTGCATAAAAATGATCGGAAACGTGTGTCCACATGTTTAGCTAACGAACTGTGGTGAAAAAACACAGAAAAACTCAGTATTTTTTGCGTTTTTTCAAAAAATTCGCCAGCTCGTAAGTCCGGAACCTCGTAGATCAGAGCGCTCGTAAATCGGGGACTACCTGTATATATATTGTTTATAAAAAGGCTGATGATGAGACGGTAGCAATAAAAAACAAAACATGGAGCAAAAAGAAAAACAACATGCCAAAATTAAAGTGAGAAGGGAAGCAGTGCAAGAAACCAACCAAAGAGCAGGGAGAATGGAGGTGGTGATTACTAAGTGAAAGCAGCTGGGTTGGTAGCAGAGGAGCAAGGGGATCTGAGAGAAACAACGGCTGCCAACAGGGAAGAGACACAAAAGCTAAACTAAAAGCTAATACACATAAAGTAATCCTTTAAACCCACAAATTTGTCTCAAAACAACAACTAACTTGTAGTTTTTGCAGAATTCAGTAAAATAGTTCATCCAAGGCTCTACTTTCATTTAAAATATAAAATGAAACTTCTAAACTGCTCACTCAAAGTGCTGCTCTTTGTGTGTCTGATGTAGAAACATTTATGCTAATTCAGTTTTGTCCCCATGGGAGAGGGATAAAAAGAGCAAATCTTGGCTCTGAGTGTAAAAAATAAAACAAATGACATTAATTTACCGCATTAGGCTTCTTTCTTACTTTGAGGCATTTACTGGTTTTGTTTATTTGAGCTCAAAATAAAGTTTTCCTGACAAGTGGGATGACGTTACCGGACAGCGTGAGTCGTCCTGAACCTTGAAGATGAAGAACACAAAGGTGGATAATGATATTTTTAAAAACCGCACAGGCAGCATCATTGTTCTTATGAAAGGCATCAGTCTGAGCTCCAGAAATGTGTCGTTTGTTTATTTCCAGACGAATAATGAACGCCTCGCGGGAACAGAGTTAATAAATGCAAATCCTCACTTTTATGCAGGAACTTTTATTGCTGCAGTTGGACGTTTGGTGAAACGTGTCGGACACAAGAGAATCTAAAACACACACGGGTTGAGATGAGCAGAGTTCAGACAGCGGTGAGTTGTCAGGCTGATAAAACCCTTTAATGCTCCTGTGGCTCTGACCTTTATCCACTGGGCCGCCTCGCCTCATCACCTCACATGGTGCCCCCATCTGTGTGGGGATCCATTTTTCATTATGCAATTACTCTTTCACCGGATTGCTGACGGGAGATGGATTGGGCTGCAAGGTTTATGAGCTGCTCAGCACCTAAACCCTCAGAACACACTGTGTGTTTTTGTGGTGCAAGACACCAAATGCCGTCACACTCCGGGTTTTATGACTGAATTACAGAACAAGCAGGGGAACTGGATCTTTAACGCCATCTTTGATCCGGTTTTATGAACGTTGCTCATAGCTTTATAGTATTTAAATCCATTTTTTTAAGAGAACTAACCGCGAGTGTTTCTACTGGTTTTACATCCTTTACTGGTGTCAGTGAAAATAGTTAGGACAAAGATGATCAGGTGTACACCAGGGGCGGCTCTAGAATCTGACCTTTAGGGGTGCTCAGCCCCCAGTGCTGATCATGGCTCTTGGCTTGAACAATGCGGTGGCCATTGGCGTCAGAAGAATTTGTAAGTAGGGGTGCAGGGAAAAAAATCGATTTTTTAAAGAATCTAGATTCTTGGTCCTGGCGATTCAGAATCGATTCTAAAAGCCCCAAAATCGATTTTTTTTTTTTAAACATTAAAACCCAAAAGATAAAGAAAATAAAACCATATCTCATAGTATATGAAAGAATACATAAAATGAAAGGTGGCAGAAAGAAGAATAAATCTTATTTTATCTGCCCCTTTTTTCAAAAACAAAACAAGTTCAAACAATCAATTCACACAATAATCTTCTATAAGTAACAGAGCAAAAAGCTAATATTACTTAAAGACAGTGTAAAGTGAATTTCAACATTTTCTTCAATAAACATTATAAATGTCATAATTGTAATCTTGTAAATGAGTAAAAAGTCTCAAAATTGTAGCTCAATTAATTTTGGAGTTATAGATCAAACTGTGTATAAAGATATTTCTGTTTCAGGATTTTTTAGGCGTGGTTTAAATGTGTCCGTGTTTCGTCACACGGTAACAAGCCCCACCCCCTGCAGCTCCAGCCGTATAAATGCGTTCTTCGGTGGAGCCGTTCACTCGCTACCGACCGTCTCCCTCCAGTACTCTCACTCCTTTTACGCATGGAGGACTGCAGCCGCTCCATTGTGACATTGAGACGCAGGAGGGAGTCAAACAAACCCAGGCGTGCTGCTGGAGCGACCACATGCCACCTGCACTTCCGCGCACCTCCGCGCCCCCCCCGCGTGTGTGTGTGTGTGTGAGAGTGATCCGCGTGGAACTGAAATCCTGCCACGCGCGCCGTGAAACGCCGTGACTCCGCTGACACAGATGAGATAACTTATCAACGTGATTACTCTTTTTAATCACCAACACAGACCCCGCATGCGAGGTGACCGGGTCGGACCGTGTGCAGCGAGTCCGCTGCTCATCTTCTAAAATAGCGCTTATTATTAAACACATAACAGCGGAGTTATGTGTCCTCAACTTTAAAAACAAAACCAGAGTTGTTAGTGCACTAAAAACAGCGTAACTCTTGGAAAAATGAGCTGGTGTTACAGCCAGCCAGAACTCAGATAAAAACAGAGCAGGTTTACTGCTGCTCCTGTCTGCCTCTCCACACACAGTCAGCTCAGGGGGCAGGACACTGGTGCAGTACTGCGCTGAAACCACGCCCACGCGCTGACACGCCCCCAGCGTTCCAGAGCAAGGCAAAATCATGTTTTTTCATGATTTTTGAGACTTAATTTTATAAGGTAAACAATGTTTTTAATCAGTCAGATTTATATGGGTGATTAATAACACATATTTATGCCATGTGACAAACTCAAAACACAAATTTAATTTTACTTTACACGGTCTTTAATGTTGAATTCTTGTGTTTTTGGTTATTGTCTCGTTTGTTTCTCTTTGTGATATTTTTTTCCCATTTCATTTATGTTGACGAGGCCAAACAAATGCATGAAATCCTGCAAGGTGGATTTAAAACAAAATGTGTGTAACAGGTGCATGCACTGGGTGATCTTGTGTATGGCGGCCAGCTGAATGTTTTAGGAACCAAATCTAGAGATAATGTTTTTGTTTTGGATTGTTGTGTTGCGATTATTTCACAATTAAACGAGGGACTCAGAGATGATCACGACACTTTTGACACCTCCTTATTGGCTAATCGGTGATGCTGCAACAGTTTAACAGCGTTGGCTGCACTGGATGCACAGTGTGCGTTAAGGTGTGCTAGTGTGGCCTGAAGAGGGTCTGAGGTTTCCAGGCTGGTTTGTTGAGCCAGGATCACTCCAGGGGTTGGTGGTTTGCTGAGGGATTCTGATTTTATCTGATTGTTTTATAATAATGATAGTAACAAAAACTTTCAAAATTGTCTTCATTTTATGTTGAAGCTAATGAGCCCATCTGTTGCCCCACTTCAGTTTGCTAAGATTATCCATCTATCCATCCATTTCTTTTCCCTTACTCGCTTTTCCGTGCAGGGTTGCATGGAGATAACATGAAAACTGCACACACAGAGGTCCCAGGCACCCGCTTTGGATGACCTGCAAGCCTGCGTGGGGTCACAGAGTTTACATTCATGTTATAGTACAGTATAGTCTTTTATTTATTATTTTTTTAATTGCAAAAATGGTTATAGCAGCAGAACAGCATAAAGCTGTGGAACTCTTCTGGGAGATTCATTATGTTGTTGTTTCTTGTGACAGCAGGAGGTGCTGCTGGTCCTTTAACAACAGGGTTGGCCCTTCAGAGTGGAGCCAGTTTCCAGGAGTGTGGAGTACTCAGCTCAACTAAAGCAACTGAATAAACTAAACCTCAGCAGAAGAGAAAATAATAATATTTCTGACACAACCTTATAGATTATGGTTGTATTATACAAGTGCTTTGTTATATGTGGGATTTTGTAGCTGCTGTTTTCTTTAGTCAATAAAGGAATCAAGGAACACATTTAAAATGTAAAATCTTCCATTCAAAATTTAAATAATAAAATGACATTTTTTTTCATTTGTTTAAATACGAGGAATATATATACTAATTTCAAAAGTTGGGAGAACATTTTATTGTGTGACAGATAAAAAAAAAAAACTTTTGCATTTAAAATAGGTAAAAGCCGAAAGACGGCAGCACAGTGGTGCAGTTGGTAAAGCTGTTGCCTCTCAGCAAGGAGATCGTGGGTTCAAATCCCGTCCCGTGGCCTTTCCGGTTGGAGTTTGCATATTCTCTCTATGCGTGGGTTTTCTGTCTGGTTTCTTTAGCCTGGTTAAAACCAGACCCTTGTCCTTCACTTCGCTTCGTACTACGAGCAGTGAAGGGAAATAGAATTGAGCGGAGCTGTGTAGGAAGGCGATCAGCCAGGCTATGGTTTCTTCCCACAGACCAAAAACCTCCATGTTAGGAGGATTGGTAACTCTAAATTGTCTCTAGGTGTGAGTGAGAGAGTGAATGGTTGTTTGTGATGGACTTGATTCTATCTTTGATCTTAGTTGATACTGTTATTGATTTTACTTGTTTTATTACTTGTTTTATTGACATTTAATTATGTTGCACTTTGTAGCACTTTGAGATTTTCATTAATGAAAAGTGCGTTATAAATTGAATTCATTATTATTATCATTATTATTATTATTATTATTATTATTATTATTATTATTATTATTATTATTATTATTACTTGTGACATGTCCAGAGTGTCCCCTGTCTCTTGCACAGACTGCTGGACATGGGCCTGAGCCCCGAGCCCCAAAGAAAATGGGTAACGATAATGTATGGATGGAAAGCCAAAATATCTATTATAAAGCAGACTCCTTTGTGATGTGGTCTTTATCGAGTCATAGTTTTATTGTATTTATTTATTTTTTATTATGAACAACAGTTTATAAACAAATCAAGGCAAAAAAGTAAAACAAATTATCAGTTAAATTTCATAGGTTGAGTTATATACATTCAAAAAAAATAAAAATATATATAACAAGGAACAAAGTAGAGGTTTATATCAAATTCAAGTTATTATGCTGAACATACAGTACTGTACTTTTAACCAATTTGAGAGACTCACAAAAAAGATTTCAGGTAATTTTCCCAATGACATAAATTTGGATTCACCTTTAAAAAAATCTACATTTATGAACAAAAAACTTTATCTAGTCATAGTTACGACTCGTTTTTTTTAATTTTTTTGTTGATTCTTGATTTTATCCTCATTGTATTTTTCAGGTACCGTATATAAAAAAATTTCGACTGTCCCTAAATGCAACACATCTGTGACATCATTGAATATCCCAGAATTCATCTTACTAGGAAGTGAGACGGCTCGCTCCGTGTTTGTTTGAGAAGGAGTACTTGGTTTGTTTTGACAATGATGGAGGAAGAAGAATTTGAGATTGCTGAAGATTTGGAGGCTATTTTGCATCTCACCCCAGAGGTGCAATTAGCTATTGAACAGGTAGCCGCGTAGTCTTTTTGCTTTTATTCTAAAATTCAGTGTTCTAGCTATTGCTAGCGCTGCTGTTAGCTTGCTAACGAACGTATCATTTGACGCTGCTAACACGGAATACATCACAATACTACCCGCTTCTGACAGACCAGACGGTTTGTCTGAGGACTGGAGTGGAATCTGGCAATCTTCACAATTTTTTTAACTCATTTTAACGAGTTGTTCTCTGTTGTGTTAAAGGTTTTCCCCAGCCAGGACCCATTGGACAGAGCAGACTTCAATGCTGTAGAATATATCAACACACTTTTCCCCACCGAGCAGGTACAGTGACTTCTTCATTTGATTAAGAACTGGGTCGTGTATTTATTTGTTTTATGTATCAGTGTTCAGTTTTTATAGACAAACTAAACTATCATAACCAAAGCTTTCTGGTTCCCCACTTAAACCACCAGTAATGCTTTTTTTTTTTTTGTATACAGTAGACTAAAAAGACCCAGTGATTGTTAGTTTATGAATTAACTATTTAGTTTTCGAATTTCAGCTGCTCCATTTTAGTTACGGGCACAGCTGATCATCTGCTTCCATCTCACCATGTCCATAGCATTTTTTTCTGTCACACCAAATTTTCTGTGAATCTTTCCTTTGGTCTTCTTCATTTCCTCCTCCCTCGCAGCTTCATGTTCAACATATTTTGTCCTATATCCACTATCCTTCATCTCTAACTTGTATTCTAAACTGCTTACCTGAGATATCCTTCTGATCATCTCATTTCTAGTTGTCTTCATTTTGGTACTTGATTTTCAAACAAGTTTTATTAAAATAAGTTATCTGTGTGTACATGATTCATGTTGTTAATGGGGGAATTACAGGTTGTCATAACAAATGGCACAAGACAAGAAGCATATTGAAGCATCCATCCATCCATTATCTTTTACCCGTTTTTTCCTTTTTGGGTCGTGGGGGGTCACTGGTGCCCATGTCCAGACATCACTGTGTCAGAGGCGGGGGACACCCTGGACAGGTCTCCAATCCATCACAGGGACACATAGAGACAAACAACCATTCATTCTTTCACTCACACCTATGGAAAATTTAGAGTTACCAGTCAGTCTTAACATGCATGTTTTTGGTCTGTGGGAGGAAACTGGAGTACCTGGAGAAAACCCACGCATGCACAGAGAGAACATGCAAACTCCATCCAGAAAGGCCCCGGGACTGGGATTTGAACGAGGGTGACCTGCTCGCTGAGAGGCAGCAGCTCTACCAGAAGCAGTTATGATTAAAAACTTAAACAACTGATTTTATTTTTTCCAGTTTGAACTGAAACCTTTTAAGCATAGGACAAAAGTTGTCATATGACATTTTTGTAAAATAAAAAGTTTCATTTGCTTTGTTTATAACTTTCCAGAACTTCTACGGCTGCAAAAATTCTAAATAAACCCATTTTTTCTGTTCTTTAAATGAGACAGTTTTCTTTTAAATGTGTCTTAATTATCCAGCCAGTTTATTTATTTTGTCATTTATAGATTTTTTTTTCTGTCAGACACATTTTTGAGATGCATCCAGACTTTTTGCACAAAGCACGTACCGTATATGATTGTTGTCATATCAAAGTGTGTGCCAGCTAGGGTTGGGCATCGTTTGAATTTGAGCGATTCCGGTTCCGATTCCGATTCTTCGTTTCGATTCCGATTCTTTTCGGTTCTCGGTTCCGATTCTTTTTGTAGGCGGGGTTACAAAAAGACGTGTCAATTCAATTCAGTTTATTTATACTGTATAGTTCCAAGTCACAACAGAAGTTGTCTCAGGGCACTGAACAGAAACAATCAAATATAAAAATAATAAGTTAACAGAACCTTTAATATAAAAATAATGGTAACACTATTTATCTGAGGAGACTACATTGAGTTTAACTCCATGTTATAAAAAAGCTACAGTAGTTAGCCAGAGTTATTTCAGGATGAAATAATTTGTACTTCTGTTTGAATTTAATGCTATGAACTTTTTCCTTTTTGTTACATTTACTGTGAATTTCTCACAGGGCAGATTAGAGCCAACATGAAGCACTTTGGTGTGGACTTGTTCCTGTTGAAAGTGCTTTATAAATAAAATGGTATGGCATGGTAACATGGAGGACTCACAAACATATATTATTATTATTATTATTATTATTATTATTATTATTATTATTATACATATAATATTGTCCAGTGTCTGATGCTGCAGTCATGTTACTGAGCTCCCACTGATGGGCTAACCTGGTTCCACCACAGCAGCAGGATCTTCAGACAGAACAGCTGGTGGGATGTCCTGGTATCTGCAGCCCTCTCTCCATTTGTTTCTTCATGGACATGGAGTTGTGAAATTATGTTGTGCCTCTTCCTCAGCAAAACGCTCCTCCAGTGGAGACTTTCTGGACAGGCTGCAGGAAGTTCCTAAACAAACAACAGGTTTATCAGTATTATCAGTAAAAAGAGATTATTAAATCATTTTTAAGACTGAGAATGTGTACAATTATTAGCTCTGTTGTTATTGCCTAACTAACCTATTCAATAATTCTTCAAACTGTGACATGCACTCATAATGGAATGAAAGAGAACATAAACAGAAATTATATAATACTGAAAACTAGAGACATTTAGACATTTTAAAAGACACTGAGAACTTTAAATGGATTAAGAATGTTAATAAGTGTTGGATTTGAGTGCAATGTAAGTGCAATCCATGGTTGAATTCACATCTGAAAAGGGATGCAACCTTTTCACAACATATGCTGTAACAGCTGTGGCACTCTAAAGTTACTGACGTTTTTACCTTGGACAGTCACTGGTGGTGAACACTGAAGCCATTTCAGGTCGTTTGTCTAAGAAGAAAAAATACAAGCTAACGTTAGCATCGTGTTTGTATTTGAGCTGACTTACCGCTTTAAGCGGAGTATAACTTGTTAGCTGCCTTAATGTTGGTATGAGATGTAGTTTATAGTTTATTTATTTACCTGGTGGAGCCGAAGAGGTGGCGATTAGCGAAAAGTTCGGCGGAGCGTTTTGCAGACGGACCACTCTGTACTTCCGGTCGATACGAAGCGAAAATAATCCGGTGGAGCGCATCAAAGACGGGACACTATTTTACTTCTCCACCCTCCTTTGCATGATAGAAAATTATTGCAAGTGCTGCACTGAC
The DNA here is from genome assembly GCA_038048925.1 of Garcialebias charrua. NCBI lineage: Eukaryota > Metazoa > Chordata > Actinopteri > Cyprinodontiformes > Rivulidae > Garcialebias > Garcialebias charrua. The sequence continues at coordinate 24,068 of JBBPBX010039569.1, forward strand.
CTGACTGGTCATTTTATTAATTAGTAAGCTTTCGATCGCGGAATCCACACTTCCGGTGGATTCTTCTTCGTTGGTTTTCGGCGGGGCTACTTCCGGTCGGCTAACTAGCATCGAACTTAGGAATCGCAAATTAATATTTTGAACGATTCCGGGAAAACCGGACAGTTAGTCCCGGTTCCGAACGATTCTCGATTCTCGATGCCCAACCCTAGTGCCAGCCATTATAGATGAGCGTATACATGCTTACAACATGTGTAGATAACAAACCGCTGGCTTTTTCCAAATCTGGACTACCGTAGCTTAAAAAATAATTGATTGAAGATTGTTTGTGAAAATTGTGTCCGTGGGTGTAGCAGATATAAGGTGCAACTCTAAAGGCATTAGTTTAAATAAAAAATATTTTTTTAACAACCGGATTCCAAAAAAGTTGGGACATTAAACAAATTGTGAATAAAAACTGAATGCAATGATGTGGAGGTGCCAACATCTAATATTTTATTCAGAATAGAACACAAATCACATATCAAAAGTTTAAACTGAGAGAATGTATCATTTTAAGGGAAAAATATGTTGTTTCAAAATTTCATGGCTGCTTGGACTCGGGTGTCCTGTCCTGTTGGCAGGGCGCGGGTTGGGCCGAATCTTGGATGTCTGCTACTCTCCACCCCAGAATGAATGGGCCTACCTCCTGGGTTTGAATGTGGGCTGCCCCACGTAGGGGGCAGGTACATGTCTTGGACCTAGGGGGTATACAGTACATAGTTCCCAGACACGCCCCCAGTATTGCTCAAACCGGTTTTCGCACCACATCTGAAGGCAGAAAAGGCAAGATGGCGAACGAGCAGAGCAAATTATACGGACAAAAACACGAGCTACCACAGCTTCACCAAGGAACAATAGCAAAATGGCAGTGGTCGGAGTTAAATGAGTTTGAGAAAGAAATCATGGCAGACGAATCAGACAACTTGTCACAAAGTAGTTACTCCGATATCATTAATTATTTAATTATTACAAGGAGCGAGCGCACACCGGCTTCACAGCAGAGCTTCACAGCTTTAAATCCAAAAAAGATGTGTAAACTGTCTCAATCAGATCTAACCAGCTAAAAAAAGGTTTAACTAAAATAACACACAGCCAACAAACAGTCCAAGCTGAACACAGACCAGAACCAGCACTTTGAGTCTTACCGTGTTGGAAGTTAGCATGTTGTTAGCATCTGGAGCGAGGCTCGCGGGAGCTCAGGTCGGACGGCGTGGATCCGTCGCGGCCGCGGGGGCACGTCCCATGGGACCGACGCGTCGCCCGCACGACTTGGCTCCCGTCCTCCTTCTCCAACTGGGACGGTCTCCCCGCCGGTCCCGGTGGACCGTGAGGAGGCCATTGTCGCGTTAGCGAGATGCTAAGCTAACAGCATGCAAGACGGTTTGCTAAATAATGAAGAAAAAAAAAAACCCAGCTCTAACACACAGACAGTTGTACTCTAACATTGTTCTGACATAGTTTCACAAAATGATTTATGTAGAATATTTTGTTTACCGGCCAAAAGGACGACGTCTTCTGAGCAGCTCCTGAGATCCTTCAGAGCAGACTGAGAGAGAGGAGGGGCTCTGCAGTCAGCTTCTCCGATGAACGTTTTCTGCAACAAATAAAGTCCAGTTGATCCTGTATTGAACGCCTTTTTTGATTTCATCATGTCCTGGACGACTGAGAATCTTCACCAGCATACTTCTCCGATGAGATAAATCCTTCACGTTTACTTTTTTTTTGATTAAGTGAAACCTGCGCGTTGCCCAAACGTCTACCCGACTGGAACACCCATTGACACAACACGAAGTAACCATTGCAATTAATAAGAAATTAACACACAAAAAAAACATGAAAAATGAACATCCATTAGACCGCGCTGTCCCCTGTTCTGACTTTCAAAATGAGGGTCCACCCGGAAGTAAGACGGATGTGATGTCACATGGGAACTATGTATACAAGTGTGAATCGGGATTATGAATGGAACGTGTCGTTATTGTATGTCTTTCTGTGAGTGAGGGTGAGGATGAGGGTGGGTCTGAGTGAGTGTGTCTGTGGCTGTGTCTCAATTCAGGGGCTGCATCCTCATGAGTGCGCATTTGTCGGCCGCATACGTCATTGCCCCGCGCGGAGGACTGTCCCAATTCGAAGACTCCTCCTCATGCGGCCGAGGAATGCGGCCTACTTCCTGCCGAAATTGAAGGATGCATCCGTGGAACCTTCAAGACGGAGGCTATCCCAGAATTCATAGCGCCAGCAGAGATTTCGCGGGGGGTGGACTTTCTGCGTGCAGGGTCGGGGTTGCTGCGTGTTGTTGAGTCATCAGCTCGTTTTAACAACAACCTCAGCGCGAATATTCATTCAACCTTTATTTAGTCATCTCAAACAACCTCAGCTCGAATATATCTCATTAAAATTTTACTACAGAAATGACTAAAAAAAATGTGTTAGCTGAATACTGTATACAGTATTAGTGTTTCTGAGTTTACTGTTTTTGAAGAACTGATTACAAATCAGATTATTTTACACGTGCGTAGCAAGGATTTTCTGAGGGACAATCTTTTAAAACCCAGAGTGGACCTACGAAATGCAAGTTGTCCAGTAGCTCAGTTGGTTAATCAACTTGCGATTGGTGCAGAGATGCTTTTCTCGAAGCTGGTTCGAATCTCACTCGGTACGGTTAAAACTTATTTTACGTTTGTCTTTTATTGGATAAAAAAAAAGGAGTTTCACAAACTCCTTCCTTTTAATCTCAGTCCTCATTTTTTTATCCAATAAAAGACAAACGTAAAATAAGTTTTAACCGTACCGAGTGAGATTCGAACCAGCTTCGAGAAAAGTATCTCTGCACCAATCGCAAGTTGATTAACCAACTGAGCTACTGGACAACTTGATTTTCGTAGGTCCACTCTGGGTTTTAACAGATCGCCCCTTATAAGCTGATTTGTAATCAGTTCTTAACAAACAGTAAACTCAGAAACACTAATATATATACATGTATTCAGCTAACTAATATATTTTAGCGGCGTCCCTTCTCTTTCCACACACACACACACAAAGCGCGCACACAAGAACTTCCCACCCACTTCAAGAGAACGCCCCACCCACTTCAAGGCCGGCAAACCTGAAGGCTAGACCGTCCCATTTCAGCAGTTTCGCTCAGCCCACCCGGTCTTGTGCGTGCGTGGCCTACTCGGCCCAGCTAGGCTGGGTCCTCATGAGGACGCAGCCCCTGAATTGAGACACAGCCTGTGTATGAATGTTTAAGTGTCAGGCTGGGACTTGGACTGCCCCCTCTCTGATACTTCTGAGGCTACTAGTGTTGCGCTCCTGCCACGTGGCCCCCTGGTGGGTGTTCCTTTGCCTACGGGCGTGCTTGGGGCCCTCACTATCTGGGGTTGGGCGCTTGGGCGTTTGTCGGCTCGGCCTGGTGGCTGCCTGGTGGGGCTCGTGTCCTCTGGTCCTTTCGGGTCTTGGCCTGAGGGATGGGCGTCCCCGGTGCCCGGGCCTCGGTGACCGGCCCTGGGGCTACGTCAGTACGGCGGGCTCCGGCGGGGGCCTATGAATTTGTCGCGTTTGACCCCGGGGGGTCATTGTGTGTGGTCGCTGGTGGGATTCGTCCGGTTCTTCCCCTTGGTCGGATCTGGGGAGTGGGCGAGTGGCTCGTCCTGTTCGGGTGGCCCTGGGGACTCTGGGCTCGGGGTCCTTCCTGGAGTCTTGGGCTTTGATCGCCCCTTCGTCTGCCTCGGGCTTTGGGGGGACGGATCTCTGATGCTTCACAGTCGCTACTAAATGTTCTATTGGAGGAACCTTATTCACTTATGCATGCTCACAACCACACACAAATGGATGCAGGGATGTATATGTAGATATATGCAGATATGTAGATGGGTATATGAATGAATATAAATGTATATGTATGTATACTGTATATATATTTGTAGGTATGGGTATGTTTATTTATAGAAATCTACTGCAAGGTCATGAAGATTATTAGTCTTTATGCATGTATGTTTCGTTGCTGTGTTCTGTCATGTGCTTTGCAGGATTGTGGACGGAGGTTGGGTGTGTTTGCCTTGTGCTCTTTTTGTGGATAATTGTTGTTTTGTTGTCTTACTTTCTCTTCTTTCTTTCTCTCTATTTAAAAAAAATACATATTGGAGTGAGAGGATGGCTATAAGGTGAGAAGGGAGGCCATCTATAAATGAAAAAAAAAAAAAAATCCCAGAAAAGTTGGGACAAGTCCATTTTTACCACTGTGTGGCATCCCCCCTTCTTCTTACAACACTCAACAGACGTCTGGGGACAGAGGAGACCAGTTTCTCAAGTTTAGAAATAGGAATGCTCTCCCATTCATGTCTAATACAGGCCTCTAACTGTTCAATCGTCTTGGGCCTTCTTTGTCGCACCTTCCTCTTTATGATGCGCCAAATGTTCTCTATAGGTGAAAGATCTGGACTGCAGGCTGGACATTTCAGTACCCGGATCCTTCTCCTACGTAGCCATGATGTTGTGATTGCTGCAGAATGTGGTCTGGCATTATCTTGTTGAAAAATGCAGGGTCTTCCCTGAAAGAGATGACGTCTAGATGGGAGTAGTGCTGTGCGATATGACGATATATATCGTGGGGACGATAGAAACGTGTCTATCGTGCTACTTTCCTTCTATCGTCTCTATCGTGATAAATAAGAATAAAAAAATAACTGTTGCAAAGAAGCTTCATATTGTGGTTTTGCGAGATGACGACGCTGCTTTGTTTGACGCACGCGCGGGTTTGCGACACATGCTTTACGTTGTTAAACTCGAGAGCAACAGAGACGCAGGGGCATGAAGCCGGTGTCACAACAAGGAGAAACAGCTGCACAGGCAGCCCAAGAAGAATAACTTTTACCAAAAAGAGGGGGAAGCTCACCTTGTTAGCTTCCATTATTTTGCTCCGCTGAAACTCTGAGACAAAAATGGGTCCAGAGAACACGAACCCAGAGTCCAACCGAGTCCGAACTCTGTCCAGTTAACCAATACAAAACAGACCAGAGACACAACAGAACCGGAATCAAACGCAACGTTTTCTCTGTTTCTTTTACTCCAGCTTCCAGAGCGGATTTCTTCTTCGTGGGTTTTATTAGCAGCCGTTGTTTTACCGCCACCTGCAGGAAAAATTTGGACCAAAGTAGAAAAGGAGTTTCTACTTTGGTCCAAATTTCCTTGTTCTTTTTGTTCACATTCTTATAATTGTAACTGTATCTGTAGTAAAATAAAAAAATAAAAAAAAAACTTTGGTCCAAATTTTTCCTGTACACACACACACACACACACACACACACACACATCGTGTTGTATATATCGTGATATATATCGTTATCGTGATATAAAAAAGTCCATATCGTGATATATGATTTTTTCCATATCGCCCAGCACTAGATGGGAGCATATGTTGTTCTAGAACCTGAACATAGTTCTCTGCATTAATGGTGCCTTTCCAGACATGCAAGCTGCCCATGCCACAAGCACTCATGCAACCCCATACCATCAGTGATGCAGGCTTCTGAACGGAGCGTTGATAACAACTTGGGCTATCCTTGTCCTCTCTGGTCCGGATGACATGGCGTCCCAGTGTTCCATAAAGAACTTCAAATCGTGACTCATCTGACCACAGAACAGTCTTCCATTTTGCCACACTCATTTTAAATGACCCCTGGCCCAGTGCAAATGTCTGAGCTTGTAGAGCT
>JBBPBX010039570.1:0-12729 GCA_038048925.1 Garcialebias charrua
TTAGAGAAACCCGAGTCGAACATAAGTCCGGCAGCGGGGGTATAGTTTTTTTTAATCCTTGCAACTCGGTGCGACGCATCAGGTTTCAACTCATCCCTTATAATATCGGAGGATTAGGGTCGCACAGCTCGGGCTCGGATTGTCTGCGGTGTTAGGGGAACCAACCCTTGCATGTTGAGATTTTGGATATTCGTCTGACAATCTCAACATGTAATGCGTAAAGTGGCTAAATTCATGGATGCAATACATAAACAAAAAAAAAGCTATCAATAATAAACCGAACCCCGTTCGGTGAGCCAACACAAGCACACGTCTTGTGCACAGTTTACACGTTCAGGTCAAAGACATGCAGTCTTTGAAGCGGCATTAAGCCCACCCGCGCTTGTAGCCACAGATTCGAGCCGACGGTCCATCTTACGCATTTCATGCCACTCAGTTATAATCGAACACAGTCGCTGGTTGACAGGATTATGTGATACAAACATGCTGTGCTCATGCAGTGCTACATATTAAATAACGCTGCTGTCCCATGTATGAGGGCCGAGCTGAGCTGTTGTCATGCTGCCATGGTGACAGTAACTATGTGCAGGCTAATGTTTACAGGGTGTTTAGTGTATCACAAAGCAGACACACAGGGCGGCCCGACCAAATGGATCAAAAGTTTGTCTGTGTGTGTGTGAGGGTGTGTTGTGTGTGTGTTGGCATTTTGCAAGACTGAGTACATTTTTAACTGGCAGCTTTGAGTATTTGTGTGTGTGTGTGTGTGTGTGTCCTACTTTGTATATCTGGTTAACAAAGTGAAGCTAACTACAGTATGATGTAATGTGGAACTGGCTCTGTTGATTTCTGCAACAGAAGTGAGGATCCAAACAGACCAGCTAGCACCAGACTCACCTCATCACCAGATGAAGAGCATCTCAGGGTGTCCGCAGCAGAAGTGAGAGGCAGTCTCAGAAAGATTAATCCTCATAAAGCAACCGGACCAGACAACATCCCAGGGAAAGTTCTGAAGGAATGTGCGGACCAGCTCTGTGAGGTGCTGGCTGACATCTTCACCACCTCACTTGCACTGGAGTCAGTTCCCACCTGCCTGAAGACCGCGACCATCATCCCAGTCCCAAAGAGCTCCACAGTGACTGGTCTGAATGACTATAGACCGGTGGCCCTCACCCCGATAGTCGCTAAATGTTTTGAGAAACTGGTCATGTCCCACATCAAGGCAACCGTCAACATCAATGAGGACCCTCATCAATACGCATACCGTGAGAACCGATCAACAGAGGACGCCATTTCTTCCGTGGTCCACACTGCTCTCACCCACCTGGATCAGAAAGACTCATACGTGCGTCTGCTCTTTGTGGACTTCACATCTGCCTTCAACACCATGATCCCCCAAACTCTGATAGACAAACTATCTACACTTGGACTAAGCCCCTCTATTTGTAACTGGGTACTAGACTTCTTAACAGACAGACCACAGTCCGTGAAGATCCACAACTTCTCCTCCTCCACCATAACCCTCAGCACTGGCTCTCCTCAAGGATGTGTGCTGAGCCCCCTTCTGTTCACTCTGCTCACATATGATTGTACAGCCACACTTCCAGGCTGTCATATTGTTAAGTTTGCAGATGATACAGCGGTGGTGGGATGCATCACAAACAATGATGAGTCCAGCTACAGACAGGAGGTGGAACACCTGGAGAGCTGGTGCAAAGAGAATAATCTTCACATGAATGTGAAGAAGACAAAGGAGATGATTGTGGACTTCAGAAGGAACAAACACACCCATGCCCCACTGAAAATAGGTGGGTCTGCAGTGGAAGTGGTCTCCAGCTACAAATACTTGGGTGTACACATGAATGATAACCTCAGCTGGAGCAACAACACCACCAGCCTGATCAAGAAAGGTCATCAGAGACTCTACTTCCTCAGACGGCTGAGACGAGCTGGTCTGAGCAGCCCAGTCCTCACCTCCTTCTACAGGTGTGCAGTGGAGAGCATCCTGTGCTCCAGCATCAACGTGTGGCATGGAGGCTGCACAGTTGAAGAGAGGAAAGCTCTGCAGAGAGTGGTGAAGGCTGCACAGAAGTCTGTTGGAGTCAGTCTCCCCACCATCACAGACATTTACACCTCCAGATGCAGGAAAAGAGCCACCTGCATCATGAAAGACCTCACTCACCCAGCACACTCACTCTTTGCCCCACTCCCCTCAGGACGGAGGTTGAGGAGCATCAAATGTAGAACCACTAGACTGAGGAACAGCTTCTACCCTGAGGCTGTTAGACTCATGAATAAATAAAAAAAATAAAAATAAACACTGCAAAATATCACATCATGCTGATGCTGATCTGTTTTCTTGTTGCTGTGTTCATCTGTGTTCATCTGTGACCATCTGCTCATACAAACTCATGTTCGTGCTGCTGTTTATTCCCACTATATTAGGCTTAGTGTATTACTAGTTGATGTTTTTCTTAGTTAATTCTAGATGTTATTACTGTTTTTCTCTTTCATTTGTTGTTGGATGTAACTGGGACCCCGTGTACATAATCTCGTTTTCATCTCATGTACCACATGCGGTGCAAATGACAATAAAGACTCTCTGACTCTCTGACTCTTACTCTGACTCTAATTATCTGTCCAATCGGAAGCAATGTGTTCAGCACAATGGTACTTCTTCCAGTTATTCAACGGTTAAAAATGGTGTACCACAAGGCTCAGTCTTAGGACCAACCCTCTTTACAATCTACATAGCTCATGTAGGTCAGAGCATCCCTGATGCATCCTTACATTTCTATGCTGATGACACAGTTGTTTACTGTCAAGCTAAAACAGTTGCTAAGGCTTTCCAGTTTTTGCAATCCACTTTTGACATCATCCAGTCAGATTTGTTCCGTCTCAAACTTGTCCTAAATGCTGAAAAAACAAAAGGGATGTTTTTTTCAAGTAGGAAGGCGGTTCCAGCAGATCCTCCTCTGATTTTATCTTCAAATGGTGTCCCTATTGAGTTTGTTGATTCCTATAAATATCTGGGTATCCTGATCGATTCACATCTCTCTTTTAAACTCCACGTGGAAAACCTAGTGAAGAAACTGAAAGTTAAACTGGGTTTCTTTTTCAGAAACAGATCATGTCTAACACTGAATGTTAGGAAACGCCTTGTATCTGTGACTTTCCTTCCCTCCATTGATTACGGTGACATTCTCTACATGAATGCTCCTACAAGCACCCTGCGGATGTTGGATGTTGTCTATCATGGTGCACTAAGATTCATAACTGGTTGTGATTATCGTACCCATGATTATCGTACCCACCACTGCACCCTGTATTCACTGGTTAACTGGACATCATTAACCTCACGCAGACTCTTCCACTGGTACATTTTCATCTTTAAATCACTTCTCGGTCTGCTGCCCTCATACATCTCCTCCTACATGTCTTTACGTGAGTGCAGCTACAGTGTGCGCTCTCAGGACATCATCACCTGCAGTGTTCCGTCAGTGAGGACTGAACTTGGAAAAAGGGCCTTCTCCTACTCTGCTCCTGCTTCCTGGAATATCTTACAAAAAGATTTGAAGCTCTCGGCCCTGACCTCCCTAAATGGTTTTAAAAATCTTTTGGAAACCTGGCAAAAACCATTGCAGATATGTTCCTGTTTTTGATTTTGTACATCTACCTTGTGGTGTTTTGCTAGTTTTGATACTTTGCATTTCACTTTCTATTTCTCTCCTACGTTTTTTTTTCCTTTTTTTCTGTTGTTTGTTGTTTAAGGAAATTCTACCATTGCTGTTCATAATTCTTTAGTTTGTAGCAGGTCGCTTTTGTAAATGAGCCCTCGAGGCTCAATGAGATTAACCTGACTAAATAAAGGTTGAATGAATGAATTTTCTCACCCTCAAATATTCCATTAAATATTTGAGTCAAAAACCTCACTGCCATCTCTCCAAGACATTTCCAAACCTCCACTGGTATGTCATCAGGTCCTACTGCCTTCCCCTTCTTCATTCTTTTCAGAGCTTTCCGGACTTCACCCTCACTAATCTTTCCCACTTCCTGGTCCACAGTTTCTATGACCTCCACTCTTCTTTCTCTTTCATTCTCTTCATTCATTAGCTCCTCAAAGTAATCCTTCCATCTTCCCATCACACTCTCCTCACTTGTTAGAACATTCCCATTCCCATCTTTAATAAGCCTAACCTGCTGCACATCCTTTCCAGCCTGATCCCTCTGTCTTGCCAATCGGTACAAGTCCTTCTCGCCCTCTTTAGTGTCCAGTCTCCCATACAACTCATTGTACGCCCTCTGCTTTGCCTTAGCTACTTCCTTCTTTGCTCTATGTCCCATCTCCTTATATTTCATGTCTCCTCTCTTCAGTCCTCTCACTGTCATATTTCTTCTTGGCTAATCTCTTTCTTTGAAGAGAGTGGCTGTGTTGTATTTTCCATCATGCTTAGCCTTTTTTTAGTTTTTCCAACTGAACCATGAGTAAGAAGGACGTGTGTGGTGAAGACATGCCTCATGTTCACTGTTAAAGTTTAGGTTCTTTCTGTTGTGAGGCCCAAAGTGTTGTCATTGGGTTTAACGCACACACTGTTAAAGCAGTCACAGAATGTGATTGAACATAAATACTCTGAGACTGGATCGGAAAATATTGGCAGGTTGATACCAGATACTGAAACTATGCTGGTATCCGATACTGGATCGGATTGGCCCCATCCCTAGACGTGACGCGTCACCGCTGAGACAACCCGGAAATGTGGTCCGAGTGTTTAGCTCTGCTTCAAATGTCTGCCACAGGAGCGCACAACAAGGCTTTAAGAAGATTAACACTTAAAAACAATTATTTGTTTGCTAAAAATTATAGCAAACGTGTCTGAGCTGAACTTTTCCTTAATAAATGAACGTAATTGTGAAATGAGCTGGATTTAAACATTTGTTTTGCTACGTCTGATGAAACAATACGTGTGCGTGCAGCGGGCGGAAACCCTGCATTATGTTAAAATTTAACAACAGAAACACCTAAAAATATATATTTGTTAGCTGACATTATTGTAAGCGTGTGTCTCAGTTTAACTTTTGTTAATAAATGATTATAATGGTCAAATCAGCTGAATTTAAATTGTTTCGCTACAATGTAAACAACACGAGTGCGCGCACCCACAGAGCAGACCCGCTTTGCAGCGAGTGCTGCCTTTCGTTAAAATTTAACAACAGAAACACCTAAAAAAATATTTGTTAGCTGACATTATTGTAAGAGTGTGTCTCAGTTTAACTTTTCTTAATAAATTATTTAAATGGTCAAATCAGCTGAATTTACGGTAAATAGTTTCGCCACCACGTAAACAACACGAGTGCGTGCAGCACCAGACATGCAGTAGCAGCAAACAGACCTGCATGTATTTTAATTTTAGCAAGATAAACACCTAAAAAATATTATTTGTTAGGTGACATTATTGTAAGAGTGTGTCTCAGTTTAACTTTTCTTAATAAATTATTAAAATGGTCAAATCAGCTGAATTTAAAACGTAAACAACACAAGTGCGCGTACCCACAGACCAGACCGGCTTTGTAGCGAGCGCTGCATTTCGTTAAAATTAAACTACAGAAACGCCTAAAAATATATATTTGTTAGCTGACATTATTGTAAGCGTGTGTTTCAGTTTACGTTTTGTTAATAAATGCACTTTGACGGTTACAACAACATAAATAAAGCGGCTTTAAAATTACTACACGCTCACCCACCCATGAAGATGACAGAAACAGATATTTATTTTACGGTTTTTATTCAAACCCTTAGAATTCCTCGTCCTCTGTGTTGCTTGCAAACAGTCCTCCTCACCGCTGTCTGAGTCCTCAGCTCCAGCTGACGGTGGGAGGAGGCCAGCCTTTTTGAAGCCAGCCTGGATGGTTCTGGTGGTGACCGACGTCCAGGCCTTGTCAATCCACTCCACGGCTTGGGAAAATGTGGCGTGCCTCATTCTCCCAGTGGCCGTGAAACTGTGCTCCCCGCTAACCATCCATTCTTCCCAAAGGTTGCGAAGAGCACATTTGAAGCTGCGGTTTACACTAATGTTGAGTGGCTGCAGCATTTTTGTCAGTCCACCCGGGATGATTATTGGCACCGTGTTTAGAGTCTTCACTTTTTCTTTCATGGCCGGGGTGATGTGGGCTCGCATACTGTCCATAACTAAGAAGGCTTTCTTTGTTTTAAAAAAGCCATCAGGGCGATGGACGTAGCACTTGTTGAGCCACAGGGCCATCATGCATTCATCTATCTAACCTTTTTGATTTACAGCCACCACGACACGAGGGGTGAAGTCCTCCTTTGGCATTGTCTTTCGCTTGAAGATGACGAGGGGGTGGAGTTTGGACCCATCTGCTCCACAGGCCAGAACCACTGTAAAGTGGGACTTTTCGTGGCCTGTGGTTAAAATGTTTATACTTTTTTGTCCCTTCTGGGAGAAGTTGCGGCCCATCAGGATGTCATCCCTGTCCCAAAGAAGGCAACGCCCGCATGCCTCAATGACTATCGCCCACTAGCACTCACCTCCATCCTGATGAAGTGCTTTGAACGGCTAGTCATGAAAAGCATCACATCTGTCCTCCCTGCCTCCCTGGATCCCTTCCAATTTGCATACCGACCTAATCGCTCAACCGACGATGCCATCTCCTCTGCCCTCCACACAGCTCTCACACATCTGGACACGAAGGACTCTTATGTTAGAATGCTGTTCATCGACTTCAGCTCGGCATTCAACACCATCATCCCCCAACAGCTCATCCATAAACTGGACAGTCTGGGGCTGAACACCTCAATGTGTAACTGGCTGCTAGACTTCCTGACCGGGAGACCACAGACAGTACGGATCGGGAGTAACACATCTAGCACCATCACATTGAACACAGGGGCCCCACAAGGATGTGTGCTGAGCCCCCTTCTATTCACCCTGCTAACACACGACTGCACACCATCGTACAGCTCCAACCACTTCATCAAGTTTGCGGACGACACAACAGTGGTAGGTCTCATCAGCAACAACGATGAGACGGACTACAGGAACGAGGTGAGCCGCCTGGCCTTGTGGTGCGGACACAACAATCTCACTCTCAACGTGGAGAAGACAAAGGAGATTGTTGTGGACTTCAGGAAGAGGGATGCCCAACATGCCCCTCTGACCATCAACAGCACCGCAGTGGAGAGAGTAGACAGCACCAAGTTCCTGGGAGTGCACGTCTCAAAGGACCTGTCCTGGAGCAGGAACACTGCAGCACTGGCCAAGAAGGCTCACCAGCGTCTCTACTTTCTCCGCAAGCTGAAAAGGGCTGGAGCTTCAACCCCCATCATGAGCACCTTCTACAGAGGTGCCATAGAAAGTGTCCTGACCAGCTGCATCACTGTGTGGTTTGGTGCATGTACTGCATCCTGCCGCAAGAGCCTCCAGCGCATTGTGAAAGCAGCTGAGAAGATCGTCGGCACCTCCTTGCCCTCACTGCAGGACTTACACAGCAAACGCCTCACTCGGAAAGCCCACTGCATGGCAGGTGATCCCACACACCCACTACACAGCCGCTTTAGACTGCTGCCATCAGGGAGGAGACTGAGGAGTCTCCAGGCTCGTACCAGCAGACTGAGAGACAGCTCTGTTCATCAGGCAGTCAGAATGCTAAACACTCTGCCTGCTCTGCCTCCCCTCCCATTTGAACTGCCTTAACACAAAAAACTTTCTCACACATTACCACTCAACACAAAGATTTTAACACTGGACTCTGTGTCATCAAACGGGTTATTCACTAAACTCTCGGTCATGTGCTCATTCAGTTTGCACTACTTCTCATATTTGCACTAATGTTTGTATTACATTACTGCCTATAGTCATACTACTGTTTACATTCACTGTTTACATTTATTAATACTGTTTACATTTATTACTACTGCTTTACATTTATTACTACTGTTTACATTTACACTACTTTTATCTACACTACTGCAGATACATATACAGCATTCTCTGACTAGCCTTATCTAAGGATGCCAAATGTGCCTTATGTGCCTCACTGCATATGCCACTTTGCCTCTATACCAACATCAACTACCTCATACATATACTGTGTACATTAACTTATATGCTGCTTTGCCACTCTTTGCAAATGTCAATGCTAGAACCTTCAGTTTATTTTATAGATATACTTTTTATACTTTTATACTACTATGCAAAAACTCAGGACAGTATTACACTTTTATTATTTCATTTTATGCTTATGTTCATTAAATGTTTAGTGTTTTAGTGTTGGTGTAAATTTTCATACTTTTATACTACTATGCAAAAACTCAGGACAGTGTTACACTTTTACTATTTTATGTTTATTAAATGTTTTAGTGTTTTAGTGTTTAAATGGTTACTGTTGCACCAAGGGACTGAGAGAAATGCAATTTCAATCCTGTGTATGTCCTGTACATATTGTAGTTCTGACAATAAAGTTGACTTTGACTTTGAATGTTAGTGGCACTTCGTCCATGTTAGCGATGTGGTCTGCAGCGATTCCGTGGGTCTGGACCTGGCGCGAGACAGACAAAGGGAGACATTACAGTAAACAAACGAGTGTGCGCACCCACAGACCCGCTGTGAGCGCGCGAACAGACCTTCATATACGATTTTATAAATTAATATATTAAAATTTAGCAAGATACGGTAAACAACACACAAAAAAAATTGTTAGCTTACCTGGCGAGACACAAAAGCACGAAAACCGGGAGTTTTTGGCACATCGTGGTGTGCGCGTATAGAGAGCTGATGGCGTCTCATAAAACAAAAACACCACGATGGACCCCCAGCGAACTCCGAGATGTCCAGGTCCTTCACCACCGACATGGCGTGGAGCCATAGCGGGACCGTAGAGACTCCTCTCCCACAGGCGCGCTCCTCGACGATCCAGGCCTTGACCTTGTCCTCCAGCTCTGGCCAGCGGGTTTTGTGCCCCCGGTTCGCACTTTTGGAGCGTTTCATGGCGGTGAGCGCTCCCTCTGCTTTCCGCCAGTCATGGACCACTTTTTCACTAACCCCATAGTGGCGATCAGTCGCCCGGTTTCTGTGTTCCATGGCATATTTTATGACCTGGAGCTTGAACTCTGCGATGTAAGATTTCCTCTTCGGCGGCATGGTTCTTCTGTCATTTTCGCTGTTGTCCTTTGTCTTTGCTCCATGTTTTCTCACTCTCAGAGTTTTGGGCTGGGTGATGGGTTTTATTCTCAATACACAAACAGGTAACGCCTCCAGGTACGTCTGCACGTAGACAGACTAGAGGTCTCTTTAGCGCCCATAGCGGACGATACTGGTAATGCCTGCGCCCCTAGCGGCCAAAAGTGGTAATGCACCATTTTTGGCCAAAATGAAAAACGGTCATATCTGAGCCAAAAACAGTTCTAAAAACATGGGGAAAAAAACATAAACAAGTCTCACCTCTCTATTAGTCGCAGGACATGCAAATTAGGCAAAAAGGTGTGACTTATAGACCAGAAAATACGGTATATTGGTAGAAGGATATTAGAAATGCAGCTGCCAGGAAGAAGACAAAGAGGAGATACATGGATGCAGTTAGAGAGGACATGAAGGTAGTTGGAGTGAGGACAGAGGATGCAGAGGACAGAGTGAGGTGGAGGAGGATGACTCGCTGTGGCGACAACTGAAGAGGGGAATGCCAAAAGAAGATCATCTTATATGAACAATAAAAAGTCACACTTAATGTTGTGCAATCTATTAGCACTCAGAGTTTGTGCTGTTATCGTGAAAGACTCAACTGCTACAACTTTGAATTTTAGCTTAATATTTGTAACATTAACTGAGTAATAGCCATTGTTATGATCCTGTAGGTTAGTTTGCTGTGACAGCCATCTTCAATTGGGCTATCTTCAAAAGTTCATCAGTTGTAGATGAACATCCAACAATAGATGTTAAATAGATCTTTATGTAAAACCTTTGGTTGCAAGGCTTACAAGCAAAGGGAACAAGCGAAACAGCACTTATTCCTCCAAGGAATGCTAATGTCTATATTTATTCAGTTTTGACAGAAACAATCATTTTCTTGTGACAAAATGAAAATATTTCAAGTTTAATATTAAACCCAAGGGCTACATCCTCACCAGGAATCTAATTTAGGCCGATTCAAGTTGAAGTATTGCGTAAAGGAACATTTGTTCAATGTTATCTTCAGGATTAGCTTAAGATGGGAGTCTTGTTGGAGAGGAAAAATGCAGGAAAAGAGCCACCTGCATCATGAAAGACCTCACTCATCCAGCACACTCACTCTTTGCCCCACTCCCCTCAGGACGGAGGTTGAGGAGCATCAAGTGTAGAACCACTAGACTGAGGAACAGCTTCTACCCTGAGGCTGTTAGACTCATGAATAAATAAAAATAAAATAAAAATAAACACTGCAAAATATCACATCATGCTGATGCTGATCTGTTTTCTTGTTGCTGTGTTCATCTGTGACCATCTGCTCATACAAACTCATGTTCGTGCTGCTGTTTATTCCCACTATATTAGGCTTAGTGTATTACTAGTTGATGTTTTTCTTAGTTATTCTAGATGTTATTACTGTTTTTCTCTTTCATTTGTTGTTGGATGTAACTGGGACCTCGTGTACATAATCTCGTTTTCATCACATGTACCACATGCGGTGCAAATGACAATAAAGACTCTCTGACTCTGACTCTTGTTGTCTGTCCACATTTATTTACTGTGAACTGTGAGCCTGGTGACTTCTATTGGGGCTCAACATAAAAACATCTGATATTTGCACCAAATCCTTCTTATTTTGAGGAAAATATCTTGTAATAATAATGAATTCAATTTATAACGCGCTTTTCATTAGTGAAAATCTCAAAGTGCTACACACATTGAATGCTACACACATTCATACACCGGTAGCGGCAGACTACCATGCAAGGTGCTTTCCAGTCCTACCGGGAGCAACTCAGGGTTAAGTGTCTTGCCCAAGGACACAACAACACATGGTGTGGGGAACCGGGATTCGAACCGCCAACCTTCCGATCGGGGGACGACTGCCATTACCACTACGCCACGGCCGCCCACCATACCGCCACCGGTATGTATCTCCAGATAACACAAAATAAGTAACAGCAGCTACACCATTCTCCACAATAAGACTAAGTTGTTTTATGCCCTTACAAATATGTACACACACACACACACACACACACACACACACACACACACACACACACACACACACACACACACACACACACACACACACACAAATAAAACTATATAAAAATAGGATTTTCTTAAAAGTGATATTTATTGTTTTAGAATAAATGAAGAAAAAATAAAAGAACTTCTTCGAATCACGTCTGCTTTCACAGTGCATATAAGTCACAACACAGGAGTGTCAATTCTTTACTGGCCCTTTAGGGAGAGATTGTGAACATAATCAATTGGAGGATTTTTTATTTAAAAAAAATTTTTATCATCATTTTCTGTGCTCAGTGGATGCAATTCATTTTGACAATACAAACCAATGTCTACATGAAGGGCAACATTCAAGATTTAAATAGGAACGTGCAACTTTTACTTAACAAGGGAACATGTAGCTCGTCACAAATAGTGGACATTTCTGTTTAAATCTGCAAGCATCCCTCCAAGATGTACATTTGTGTTGGTTTTGTAGTAGTTTTCCAACGGTATGGGAGGTTAACATGAAAAAAAAGCACATCTTAACAAACATCACCATCATTTTTTTTGGCGTTTAAACTTTTTTTTTTTTTTGGCAATAATATCCCAACAGACAGGCAAAAAGTACATTAGTATTCTCACAAATAAAACAATAAGGCCCAAAGTTTGTACAAGTTGTACCAAACTAATCACACACCATTTTAGAAATGATTCAATAATGGGAGTTAAATGAGGCACATACATTATCCCCCAACACAAATGACTTAACTTCTACTTTCTGTCAAGATAAAAATCAAAAATTAAAAACATATAGCTTTATTTAAAAGTGGTTTTAGTTTCAGTGTTACAACTAAACTAGCGCTTAAAGTTTCCTGTGCAGAAGAAACAACACCGACTGCAGATGTACAGTGGAAGACGCTCTCCAAACCCCCATGGACAAAAGAAAAGGGACATTCATGTGTTTTGATTTATAATGTCAATAAAATTAGAATAAAAATATTCTGTAACAACAATGTTATTACAATAATATTGATGAATGTAAACATTTTAAATATTGACTGGCAATGTGAGGAATGCTGCATGGTATGATGCTTTGCTTTTCAATTGCTCAAAAAGCAGATGTTAATAATCAAGTAAAACTATTATTCTCTAATAATTTGACTGGATCTGCCTTCTTTCACATTTAGTTTTTAAATGATTTTTGATGTAAAATTAAAAAAGCATAAATCCCATGTATAAACATATATACAGAAGCATGTCAATAGAAATATCGAGGAGTGCCTTTTTATACATCAGAGTATTTGTACGTCAGAAGGAAGGAAACCCCAGTTCTCCCCTCTACAGACCAACGTCCTCAAGTTGGACTTTGTATTTCTGATTTAGTCTCTTTCACATTCTCAACCCAAACAGCTTCACTCCTGTGTGCTTCTATTTTGTGTGATTTTGGGAGGAAATATATATATGTATATATATGTATATATATGTATATATACAGTATATATATACAGTATATATACATATCTATCTATCTATCTAG
>JBBPBX010039570.1:12822-25098 GCA_038048925.1 Garcialebias charrua
ATATATGCACAGTTTAAATCCTTTTTTTGTTTGTTTTTTTGTTAAAAAAAATCCCATGTCTGCAAGGATGCTGACAACTTGATGAGAGCTCCACTCTGTCCAGCAGAGAGTAATGAAAACATCCAAACATTCAGGACAGAACGTTTCCCATCACCAGACTTCTTCTAGCTTAGAGGCAGGCACAGAGTTTTGGAATAAACCTCAACTGAAAACAACAAATTACACCCAGTAACACACTGAACACAAATATCTCAAGCGAGCAACGACAGAAAGATGCTGAAGGAAGCCTGAATGGGACAAAATTAAGCTGTCGTCACTTAAACTTCTGCATTCCCACAGCATTGTGCAATAATCTTTATTTTCTGCTCAAAAATAGAACAGAAAGGGCTTTTTGTGCTCAGACGCTCCTATAAAGTTTTCCTTCATTTTTTTTAAATGCATGTCAAATAGATGGCAAATACTGACTTCAGAATGTCCAACAGCTGCAGGTAGCAGATTTTCATCAAAAACCAACCGCCCAGGCTCCACTTAGCCTCAAATAATGTGTAAAACAACAGCCTACAATCTCTTGTCAGCATGAAGACCAGTGGAAAACAGAAGATTCTTTTGAAAAGGCAACCCTGAGTTAGTTTCTGCTTATTCAGAGTGTAAAAGTTTTCAAGAAGCTGCAGAAACAAAACAAACGAGAAGCTGTGAATGTTCTGTTAACACACTACTGTATTTGACAAATGTTTTCTATGTGCAGCTTCTTGAAATGACACTTTGAACAGACAAAAGCAACTGTGGCAGGAACACAATGTGTGTTAGAATGTGTGTGTGTGTGTGTGTGTGTGCGTGCGTGCGTGTGTGTGTGTGTGTGTGTTGTGTGTGTGTGTGTGTGTGTGTGTGTGAGAGAATCTGGAGGAAGGTGAGCCGCCGGTCTGGTGCACCACTGTTAAACACCTCTCCTCCATCTTTCCTCATGATTTCCCTGGTTTTCACCAGAGACAGAAGTCCAGCTGAGTCGTTTGTGTTCTGAAAGCTCCTCCGAGTGGGGGTGCGGTCACGTCCTCAGCTTCAGGATGACCGTCGCCAGGATCAGGAAGAAGGTGTTCCAGCCCAGAGTGACAGCGAAGCCTCGCCACACCATCATCTTAGTCAGACCCCACCCTGGAGGAAAAGAAGATTTACCGGTGTACAGTTAGTAACGTGGACTAAAAGACTCATCTCAAGCTCTACTGAGATCTGTTTGTTGTGAATTACTCTCAGCTAAAGTTTAGCTCAAACTCTATAACTGTTTCTCCAGTGGACTCCAAAGGTTAATCAGTGGTAGATGTATGTGTCTGTGTCTACAAGCAAAATAGTGAGCAAAAGTTAGTTTTGACAGCTAAGCAACCTTAGCAAACACAAAAAGAGCTCAAGCTTAGTCCTTTTTACAAATTTGGAGCCATCATTTGGGGTGGTGGTAGCTGAGAGTCATTCACAACACACACTATGAGTGCTAACACATTACATGAGATTTTTGTTTACAGCTTTGATGTCTTGGTTGTTACGTACATCACTGCAAAAAATGACTGTAATTTTTAATTATTTAGCATTTAATTAAAAAAGTTAACATGTCTTTAATTTAGTTGTGTTTGTTATTTTGTTATTTGTGAATGCTCCTTGATTTGATGTTTATCTTATTTCTACAATTAATGTAAATTTGTTGGAGTGGTTTGTTCTCCTCCTTGAATCGCCACCTTATCGTGGTGGAGGAGTTTGTGTGCCTGAATGATCCTAGGAGCTATCAGCTGTCGGGGGCAATTATCATTGTCCCTGGTAGGGTCTCCCAAGGAGGACTGGTTCTAGGTGACAGGCCAGACAAAGAGCGATTCGGAAGATTTTTATGGACATGACACAACAAGGAACTTGGCGTCCCTTGCCCGGACGTGGGTTACTGGGGCCCCACTCTGGCACCAGGCCTGGGGGAGGTGCTCGTCGGCGAGCGCCTGGTGTCCGTGTCTCTACCCATAGGGCCCGGTTGGGCTAAGCCCGAATGAGCAACATGGGTTTGCCTTCCTGTGGACCCACCACCTGCAGTAAGGGCCATAATAGTCGGGTGCGTGATGCCATGGGCAGTGGCTGAAGGCGGGGACCTTGGCGCTTTGACCCTGGTTTACCAAAGCTGGCTCTTGGGACATGGAACGTGACCTCTCTGGTGGGGAAGGAGCCTGAGCTTGTGCGTGAGGTTGAGAAGTACTGACTAGATATAGTTGGGCTCACCTCAACGCACAGCATGAGCTCTGGAACCGATCTCCTTGAGAGGGGCTGGACCTTATTCCACTATGGAGTTGCCCATGGTGAGTGACGTCAAACTGGTGTGGGTCTATTTGTAGCCCCACAACTTGATGCCTGTGTGTTGGAGGTTTCCCCAGTAGATGAGAGGGTAGTTTCCCTTCATCTTCGAGTGGGGGGATAGACCCTGACTGTTGTCTGTGCCTGTGCACCAAACGGCAGCTCAGAGTATCCAGCCTTCTTGGAGTCCATGGTAGGGGTGCTGGAAGGTGTGCCAGCTGGGGACTCCTTTATTCTGCTGGGGGACTTCAATGCCTACGTGGGTGATGACAGTGTGACCTAGAGGGGAGTGACTGGGAGGAACGGCCTCTCTGATCTGTCACCGAGTGGTGTTCTGTCGTTGTACTTCTGTGCTAGTTATAGTTTGTCCATCAGAAACACCATGTTCGAACATAAGGGTGTCCATAAGTGCACTTGGCACCAGGACGCCCTAGGTCGTAGATCGATGATAGACTTCATAGTTGTGTCATCTGATTTGCAGCCCTTTGTTTTGGACACTCGGGTGAAGAGAGGAGCTGAGCTGTCAACTGATCACCAGCTGGTAGTGAGCTGAATCAGAGGGAGGAAGCGGAGTTGGGGGACTTTGGGATTGATCTGTCCATAACTGTGGCTGAGGTCGCTGAGGTAGTTAAAAAGCTCTGAGGCGGCAGGGCTCCGGGAGTAGGTGAGATTCACCCTGATTTCCTTAAGACTCTGGATGTGACTTCCGGTTTGTCATGCGAACAGGGTAGACGTGTCAACGAGCTGCTCCGGTGACATCCAAACTTTTTAATTAACACCACCCCACAGACGGCTATTTTCTCCACTAATTGCCGTATAACTTCAGCGTTGGAGACTTTTTTCTTTATTCTGACTATGGCTTCTAGAAACGCAAAAGGAAGCAAGAAGGAGGATGCGGGTTTAACGCTGGAGGCTATCACTGCGTTGTTTGAGCAGCACCGGGAGGATCTGGCGTCTGAGATCACAGCGTCAGCCAACATGCTCAGCTCCAAGCTGGACCAGGTACGACAGGCCCTGGAGGAACAGGCAGAACGAGTCAGCTCTTTGGAGCTCGCAACAGAAGATCTGAGCCAGCGCGTGTCCACCCTCGAAGAGTCATGCGCTGCTCTCCGTGAGGACAACGCTAAATTAAAAGTTAAAGTCTCGGATCTCGAAGGACGGAGCCGACGTCAGAATGTCCGAGTCCTCGGTTTACCTGAAGACACGGAAAGCGGGCGCCCGACTCACTTCTTCTCCACCCTCCTCTGTGAGTTATTTGGGAAAGAGGTCCTCCCGACTCCACCTGAGCTGGACAGAGCGCACCGCTCCCTCGCAGCCAAACGGCCCGCGGGGCATCCTCCGCGCCCGGTGATCATCCGCCTGCACCGCTACCTGACCAAAGAGCTCATCATCCGTGAAGCCAGGAGGAGAGGGAAGCTGGACTACAGAGGCGCGTCTCTTCGTATCGTGGAAGACTACAGCCCTGACGTGCTCAGCCGGCGCGCGGAGTACAAGGACGTCATGAGTGAACTTTACAAACGAGGTTTGAAGCCGGCTCTGCTCTTCCCAGCCCGGCTCCGCATAACACAGCTCAACGGTGCCAAAAAGTTTTTGGGCTCGGTGGAGGAGGCTCAACAATACCTCAAGAAACTGCCCAAATCATCGGAGAACCCATGAATTAATAACTTCATTAGTTAAAGTGGATGAGAGGTAACAAACACACACATGCAGGGGCGTGGCAGGGTGCACTTTGGAGACACGCGCAGCTTTTTTTCCTTCAGTGCGCATTTGTAGGCTATATTTTTTCAGAACAGACATATGTTAATTTATTAATGAAGGATTGATTCTGGCCACCCCCTGTTCCCACAGTGGACTTTATGAATGGAAAGGTAGCCCCACCACACAGCAGTTTGATTATGGCTGAATAATATAGCCTAAGACTGGAGACTCCTTTCACATTAATTTTTGAACTTATTATTATATACAAAAAAAAAAAAATCTACTGTGGTCATGGTTGTTTGTTTTTGTCAGATATTAATACAGTAGGCTATTATTATAAGGGGTTTACATTTATTCCTAGGAGCAGTGGTTAGCTCTGATTCGTCTCTGAGACCAGGAAGATTAAATTTTTAAGAATGTTAGGTTTGAAGAGCTTGCTGCCATTTTTATTTTATTTTTATTTTATTTTTTTCTCTGGCAGCCATTTTTTGTTTTTGCTTTTTTGTTTGTTTGTTTGTTTGTTTTTGTTGGGGGGATGGGGGAGGGCTAAGGTCACTGCCAGGAGTCTCACACAGTTGCATAATTTTACTTTCATCTTTTTTGTTTCAGTCTCTATTTGTCATACCTGTAATAAAGGAGCACACAAGCTTTATTTCTGAAATCACATGAGTCAGCACTTAAACTTCCTAAGTTGGAATGTTAAAGGTTTAAACCATCCAGTGAAGAGAAGAAAGGTTTTCTCCCATATTAAACACCTTAATACAGATGTGGCGTTTCTACAGGAGACTCACATCAGGAGCTCTGATAACGTGCGTCTCCTGGCATGCTGGAGAGGACAACGCTTTCATTCTCTCTTTCAAGCCAAAGCACGAGGGGTCTCCATACTGATCAGCCAGAACACTCCATTTGAGGCCCATAATGTGGTAGCTGATAAATATGGCAGGTTTGTTATAGTGAGTGGGAAACTCTACAGCACTTTAGTTGCACTGGTGAATGTTTACGCTCCTAATACAGATGATGATAATTTTTTTAGACAACTATTTTCTTCTTTACCCGATCTCAATAAATATCGTCTGGTGCTGGGCGGTGATTTCAACTGCTGGTTGGACCCAGTTTTGGACCGCTCATCTGTTAAAACTAATGTCATAAGCAAATCTGCATCAGTCATTCAAACCTTTTTATCTGACTACGGACTGTGCGATGTGTGGCGTGCTCTAAACCCTGATAAGAGAGAGTACTCATATTTTTCACACGTACACAAAACTTATTCAAGAATTGATTACTTTATCACAGATATTAGATACTTAAATCAGATCCGCTCCTGTGACTACCAGAGCATAGTAATTTCAGATCACGCCCCACTCACTATGTCCCTATCTCTTCCTCACTTTTCCCCAAGAACTGGACAGTGGCGTTTTAACTCAACCTTGCTCTCGGATGAAAACTTTCTAAAGTTTATTCAGGATGAGATACATTTTTTTTTTGCTACTAATTCCTCCCAAGAGATTTCTAGCCTCATAGTATGGGATGCTTTTAAGGCCTATATCAGAGGCCAGATTATTGCCTACTCAGCAAAAATAAAAAAACAGTCTACTAATGAACAGAATAACCTAATGCAACAAATCAAAGAGATTGACATAAAATATGCACACAATCAATGTCCGGAACTTTTGAAAAAGCGTATTGAACTTAAAACGAGGCTTGACCTACTAACAACACATTCAGCTGAACGTTTTCTCTTGCATGACAGATTCAAATTCTATGTACATGGCGACAAACCTGATAAACTATTAGCAACCATGCTTAAGGGCTCTAGGGCAAGGCAAACTATTCCTAAACTTCGAAAACAAGACGGCAATACAATCACAGATCATGAAAAAATTAATGATGCATTCAGAGACTTCTACTCGGAGTTATACAGCTCACAATTACAAACCAATCCTAAAAAGATTGATGATTTCTTAGCTAAACTTCACATCCCTGTCATCTCACCTGAACTCAAAAACAGGTTAGATGAACCCATCTCCCAGTCAGAAGTCTCACTAGCAATAGCTTCAATGCAGTCTGGCAAAACTCCAGGTCCAGATGGTTTTCCCTCTGAATTTTTAAAAAAAATTTCAGTCCTACTATCTGCTCAGCTTAGTTCCACCCTTACTGAATGCTTTGAACAAGGATCCCTCCCTCAGTCATTTTATGAAGCCTGTATCACACTACTTGTAAAAAAAGGAAAAGATCCAATGGAATGCACCTCATACAGACCTATCTCTCTCTTGAATACAGATGTTAAAATTTTAGCTAAGATTCTTGCCCGTAGGCTCGAAACCGTCTTACCATCTGTTATTTCAAAAGACCAAACAGGTTTCATTAAAGACCGACATTCATATTTTAATATACGTAGGTTGCTTAACATAGTTTATTCAAGTCCCACAGTCTCGGATGAGTGTGTTGTTTCTCTTGACGCTGAAAAGGCCTTTGATCGGGTTGAATTTGACTATCTTTTTGCAGCTCTTAGTAAATTTGGTTTTGGAGGAAAATTCATTCATTGGATTAAATTATTGTACCATCAGCCATCTGCTACAGTACGTACTAATTCTCAAACCTCAAAACCATTTAAATTACAAAGAGGCACCCGCCAAGGCTGTCCTCTTAGCCCCTTGCTTTTTGATCTAGCCATAGAGCCCCTCGCTATTGCACTACGAACCAGTAAGGAGATATCCGGCATCTGGAGAAATGACATGGAACATAAGGTGTCGCTTTACGCTGATGACCTTTTACTTTTTATTTCCAAGCCATCAACTTCATTGCCTTTTGCCCTCAACTTGTTTACCCAATTCGGCCAGATCTCCGGGTATAAATTAAACCTTACCAAAAGTGAGCTTTTCCCTTTAAGTAATAAAGTAAATATATCAGACTTTACTAATTTGCCGTTCAGAATTGAAAGACAAAAAATTACATATCTGGGTGTCACAGTGACAAAAAAACATAAAAACTTGTTCAAAGAAAATCTGACTCCACTGTTGAACCAAGTGAAAAGATCCCTCACAAAATGGACGCCACTTTCCATGTCCTTGGTAGGACGTATAAACTCAATTAAAATGACTATACTACCCAAATTTTTATATGTTTTTCAGGCACTACCTATTTTTATTCCTAATATATTTTTCAACGAGCTGGATTCAATTTTTTCATCCTACATATGGAGGAATAAACGTCCAAGGCTTAATAAGATGAATCTTCAAAAACCTAAAGAGGAGGGGGGTTTTGGTCTTCCTAACTTTCGGTTTTATTATTGGGCTGCTAACCTCAGATGCTTAGTGCACTGGTATTTTTACCATAACCTGAGTAATTCCCCTGATTGGGTGACTATGGAATTACACAACAACAATAATATATCTCTACCAGCTATGCTTTGTGCTCCACTTTCACTCTCCTCACCCAACTCCATTTTGAATCCTGTAGTGAAACATTCACTAAAAATATGGGGCCAGTTTAGAAAACATTTTAAACTTAAGGATTTTTCCCCTCTAAGCCCCATTGCACCTAACCATTTGTTTAAACCTTCTCTTCAGGATGGGGTGTTTCTGGGATGGCACAGGAGCGGTCTTACTCATTTTAAGGACCTTTTCATTGAGAAGAAATTGGCATCATTTGAACAACTTAGCAATAAGTATGGTCTACCACAATCCCATTTTTTCAGATATTTACAAATCAGACATTTTATTCAATCACATTTTTCAGGCTCAGTTTCTCTACCAGAGCCTACACTGTTGGAAACCATCTTACAATTGAACCCGACCCGTAAAGGGCTTATTTCACGGCTTTACAATCTAATGTTGAACAGAATAGAGACCTCCTCACCCAAACTTAAAGCTGTATGGGAGGAGGACCTGGGCATGACCATTCCAGATGAAACATGGGCTTCTATACTCAAACTTGTTAACACAACATCTCTATGTGCACGCCATTGTCTTATTCAGTTTAAAGTGGTACACAGAGCCCACTTCTCCAAAAGCAAACTGTCTCGTATTTATCCAGAAATCACCCCATACTGTGACAAATGCAAAACTGCTGAGGCCACACTGGTTCATATGTACTGGTCCTGTCCCAGCCTTGGTCAGTTTTGGACGGATGTTTTTAAAACCCTGTCCACAATCTTCAGAGTAGAAGTAACACCTAGCCCTCTCCTTGCTCTGTTTGGTATCAGTGGTGAAGAGTTACCTCTATCAGCCTCCAAAAGACAAGCACTGGCTTTTTGTTCCTTGTTAGCAAGGCGTGCAATTCTAATAAGATGGAAGGGTGCTGCCCTTCCAACTCATAAACAGTGGTTATATGACCTTTTGTCATGCTTGAAACTAGAAAAAATAAGGTGTTCTCTTCAGCACTCTACTGAGAAATTTAATAAAATATGGGGGCTTTTTCTTGATACATTCCAAAATATACAATAATATTTCAGGTGAATTCTGTTTTTTTTTTTTTGTGCTCTCTGTTTTTGTCAGGTTTAAAGATGTAGTGTGTGGACATAGGGCAGTGACCTGGATAGGAGTGAATGGGATTAAGTTTTAAAGAATTTTTGTTTGCGTTTATGTATGTTGTTTAAACAGACCATACGTATAACATTTTTTGTACCCACGCTTTCTTATTTGTATGTATAAAAGGAAAAAACTTTAATAAAAAAACAGTGATTAAAAAAAGACTCTGGATGTTGTGGGGCTATCTTGGTTGACACGCCTTTGCAACGTTGCATGGACTTTGGGGGCAGTGACATTGGATTGGCAGACTGGGGTGATGGTTCCCCTCTTTGAAAAGGGGGACCGAAGAGTGTGCTCCAATTATAGAGACATCACTTTCCTCAGCCTCCCTGGTAAGGTCTATTCAGGGGTACTGGAGAAGCGAGTCCGATCGTTGGTCGAACCTCAGATCCAGGAGGAACAATGTGAGTTCCGTCCTGGCCGTGGAACACTGGATCATCTCTTTACCCTCACTAGGGTCCTTGAGGGGTCATGGGAGTTTGCCCATCCTGTTTACATGTGTGTTGTGGATTTGGAGAAGGTGTTGACCATGTTCCTCAGGGTACACTGTGGGGGGTGCTCCGTGAGTATGGGATTGGGGGCCCGTTGCTACGGGCTGTTCAGTCCCTATACAAGCTGTGCGAGAGCTTGGTTCGCATTGTCGGCAGTAAGTCGGACCCCTTCAAGGTGGGAGTTGGACACCGCCAGGGCTGCCCGTTGTCACATATTCTGTTCATAACTTTTATGGACAGAATTTCTCGGTGCAGCCAGCTGGCGGAGGGTTTCCAGTTTGGTGGCCTCAGGATTCCATCTCTGCTCTTTGCAGATGATGTGGTCCTGTTGGCGTCATCATGATCTTTAGCTTTCACTGGAGCAGTTTGCAGCTGAGTGTGAAGTGGCTGGGATAAGAATCAGCACCTCCAAATCTGAGGCCATGGTCCTCAACCAGAAAAGGGTGGATTGCTCTCTTCAGGTTGAGGGTGAAGTTCTGCCTCAAGTGGAGGCGGTCAAGTATCTTGGGGTTTTGTTCACGAGTGAGGGAAGAATGGAGCGTGAGATTGACAGACAGATTGGTGCAGCGTCTTCAGTATTGCAGACTATGTACCGGTCCATTGTGGTGAAGAGAGAGCTGAGCTGTAAGGCAAAACTCTCTATTTACTGGTCTGTCTGTGTTCCTACCCTCACCTGTGGTCACGAGCTCTGGTTAGTGACCGAAAGAATGAGATCACAGATACAGACAGTTGAAATGAGTTTCCTCTTTAAGGTAGCTGGACTCTCCCTTAGAGATAGGGTGAGAAGTTCGGTTATCTGGAAGAGACTCAGAGTAGAACCGCTGCTCCTCCACATCGAGAGGAGCCAGTTGAGGTGGTTTGGGCATCTGGTAAGGATGCCCCCTGGACGCCTCCCTAGGGAGGTGCTTTGGGCATGTCCGACTAGGAGGAGACCCCAAGGAAAACCCAGGACACGCTGGAGAGACTATGTCTCTCAGTTGGCCTGGGAACACCTTGGAATACTCCCAGAAGAGCTGGAAAAGGTGGTTGTGGAAAGAGACGTCTGGGCTTTCCTGTTCAAGCTGCTGCCCCCATGGCCCAACTTCGGAACAAGCAGAGGCAGGGAGCTGGAATCATGACATTCTATGCTCTTTTAGAGCATTGGATGGATGGAAGTAAATTTGTTATTTTAGAAAATGTGGACATTTATAATTTAGCAAATTAAGTGTCTTTAACCATCCATCCATCCATCCATCCATCCATCCATTGTCTACCGCTTATCCGGGGTCGGGTCGCGGGGGTAGCAACCTTAAGGCTCGGTTATAGTCGCGCTTTGGTCCGCAGGCTGGAGCGCGCACGCTACGCGCGCACTGAGCCGTGCGGCTTCATGCGTTTATAGTGTTGCCGGCGGCGCATGGCAAAGTGCTGTTCTTTAACGGACCAGCAGGTGGCAGTACCCTCTAAAACCTGTGCATATGTTGCAAGAAAGGTGTAGAAGAAGAAATCTACTGTAGAAGAAGAACTGTTTGAAATCACACAACAAAAACAAATGGCTTTCTGCTCACTCGGGGAATTTAATACATTTGTATCACATAAAAAACATTCCTCAATGCGTCGCGACGCCGTTTCCACAACCACAGCGGCGCAGACAGCTGCAGGCTCTGGCGTGAAGAGTGTGAAGGCTGTCGGTGAGGTCCACACCCGACCTGTCAATCAATTCGGCGCGCGCGCTAGGCTTGCGGAGCTTCAAAAATTTGGAGGTGCGCGACACGCGCAGAGCCGACGCGCGGGGCCAAAGCGCGGGGGCGGGGACTATACGATTGCGTCACTTTGGCCGCGCGCTCTCTCGCGCCCTATGCGACGCGTCAACCATAAACCAGGCTTAAGTAAGGAGGCCCAGACTTCCCTCTCCCCAGCCACTTGGAGCAGCTCCTCTGGGGGAATCCCAAGGCGTTCCCAGGCCAGCCGAGAAACATAGTCCCTCCAGCGTGTCCTGGGTCTTCCTCTGGGTCTCCTCCCGGTGGGACATGCCCGGAACACCTCACCAGGGAGGCGTCCAGGAGGCATCCTAACCAGATGCCCGAGCCACCTCAACTGGCTCCTCTCGATGTGGAGAAGCAGCGGCTCTACTCCGAGTCCCTCCCGGATGACTGAGCTTCTCACCCTATCTCTAAGGGAGAGTCCAGACACCCTGCGGAGAAAACTCATTTCAGCCGCTTGTATCCGAGATCTTGTTCTTTCGGTCACAACCCAAAGCTCATGACCATAGATGAGGGTGGGAACGTAGATCGATCGGTAAATTGAGAGCTTTGCCTTTTGACTCAGCTCTCTCTTCACCACGACAGACCGGTACAGCGCCAGTGTCTTTAATGTCAGATAAAAATATTAAATGGATTGATTTAATTGCTTTTGTATTTAAATCTCATGCAAATTTTACCTCTTTGTTTTTGTAGTGAACAAAACTATTCAATACAGGTTTTCATTTTTTTAAAGGAGATTGAATGAGGAAGTCTTTTGTATTGTAATTCTTAATTAATATGATTACTTAGTCCCTCACTACTTCGAGGTTTGTTTAATGCAGACTCGCTCTATCAAGGTTTTTCAAAATAAGACTGGACATGACACACATGGCTAGTTGATGGATGAGCTGCACGATCGGCATGGAATTTTTATTTAAAATATTTTTTAAATCATTTAGCACCTCCTGCACCTTTGCACAACCTATACTGCAGGATAAACTTCCTGCCGCAGCTGATCAGCTGATTTCCATATAGAGCGTAGAGGTGGGCGTGGCCAAGAGCGCTTGCAAGTAGCTGAGAGCAGCAGAGGCAGGGAGCTGGAATCATGTCAATGTCAATGTCAATTTTATTTATATAGCACATAAAAACAACCGAAGTCGACCAAAGTGCTTTACAGTTAAAAAAAATAAAAACAGAGTAAAATGCATCTAGTGCCACTAAACATAATAAAGCTATCAGTAAATGCAACAACAATAAAATCTGCTCAAAATTTTATCTCACATTCTGTGAGGATCAAATGCCAAGTAAAAGAGATGAGTCTTAAGTGAAGATTTAAAAGTGTCAACAGTCTGAGCGGTCTTTACTTTCTCAGGTAAACTGTTACACAGTTTTGGAGCAGCAACTGCAAAAGCCCGATCACCTCTGGATTTCATGACATTCTGCATTTAGAGTTTAGAAACATTGTTTACAATATTACAAGAGTGTGGGAAGGGTTTAAAATGCCTTCATATATATATATATATA
>JBBPBX010039571.1:6492-29819 GCA_038048925.1 Garcialebias charrua
AAAATTGAGGGTTGTGCTCCTGCCTTTTTTCTCTTGATTAAATTTGGGCATGTGCCCTTCATTAGATTTGATTCTCGACCACTGGGACAAGATAATCACTGATTAACCTCTGCTAAAGAGGGACAATCAGAAGTGTGGGCTTTTAGGCTTTTAAGACAAGTAGAGTAAATCACTACAATATGTATTTGTCCAGAGTTGACCGTTTTGCCTAGTAATGTAGAAACTAAGGCCCTGTACACACGTAGCCGGATATCAGTAAAACCGAATACGTAGTTTATCATGCGGTTTGGCCTTTCATCCACACGTGAACACGTTGATGTAATTATAAACGAATAATAAAAAAAACTCCCACCAAAGTGGAGATTTGAGAATTCTCCGCTTTCGAGTTTGCGTGTGGACTTTGCGCTGACGTCACATAATGCTCGGCGGAAACATACCTGCTCTGACATGATTCCCAGTCGACATTTTCCTGCGTTTTATTAACTTTGTACTCCAACACGGTATTTAATAGTAGTTCAACCTTGCGGTCTGTCTACACAAACGAACGAAAAAAAGAAATAACAGGAAGTTGTTGCTTTGAAGGGCTGTGACGGCACTACACTGCCACCTATGGGTTCGGTATATTCTTTACAACGCTCTGTGGTAAAAAATAAACGGGGACATGTAGACGAACATTTTAAATATCCGAACATGTACAGAGATTTTTTTTTCCTCGCAGATATTAGTTTTTCAAACACCAGGCTATGTGTGTACAGGGCCTAATGCCTCATCCTCACCTAAAGCATATCGCGCCTCCAAAAATCTCCAAACGCACTGTACTGGCTGCTTGTCAACAGATGACTGTCCTCATCTAACGCGTCTGCAGTGGGAGGAGGAGCGCGTTGGTCCTCTTCCGGTGGGGTGTTTGTTTATTTCCGGTCTCAGAAAAATGGCTGACGCAATACGAAGAATTGCCTTGTTGTACTATCTACAAAGCAGCAACACGCAGACGCCGTGCACAACGACGATTCTGGATTCACCCCACATTAGAGAGGCGTCATGGATTCGGTGAATTTCACCATCTGATCCAGGAGCTGCGCGCAGACGAGGAGCGCTTTCAGCGGTACTTCCGTGTCACCCGCGCCCAGTTTGACGACCTGCTGTAAGTTTCTCCTCCATGTTTACCTGTTTACATGTTGCGTGATCACATGGCAGAGTCTCTCCTGATTGGTCCTGATTGTTTGCTGCTGAGCAGCGAGCTGAAGCGAGCTGTGGAAGCACGGCATTCCGTGCTTCCACAGTCGCTGCTCGGATGCGACGCGGGAGTAGGAAACAGCTGCTGCTCACTTTCGCGCTGCTTGTATGCTGTAGATGCGCCGCGACACGACCCGCTGCTCCAAGATGCGCGTCCCCCATAGACTACAATGTAAAGTGGCTGTTTCGGCTGCGCGAGATGCGTGCGGTGGGGATCCAGCATAAGTGTTGATTACAGCTTTTTGTGTAACCCCTCCATTAAAGTCTAAATTTCTGCAGAACCTATCAACCCTAAAGGTCTAAACTCGAATGAAATGCATTACTGCATATGAATCAGAATTACTGAAAGATTTGAGCATTCAAATAGAATAAGCTTATTTACAACAGACTTTGTTGTGTGTTTTAAGTCAACAATTTCAGGAATTTTAAGTTAACAAGCCTCCAATCACTACAACAGATAGTAAAAACACAAAGATTGCACTGGCTGACTTTTAAACAGATACATTATCACTAACCTGTGGTTTTACTGGGTCAGAAAGCAACAATGTTTAACAATAGTAGCTACTTAATAACATCCCATGACTCTCGCAGCTGTGATAACCATCAAGGAATAATGAGTAAACACTTGCAGGTTTGAACAAAAGGAGATTTTCCTATTAGCCTAAACTTTAATCACCTGCGAAAAAATTCAGTACTGCAAGATTCTCACTGTGTTTATCTCTGTTACAATCACACAGCTTGTCCCAGCCTGACCACTTCAGGCCTCCTGCTATCGAGCCAGAGGTGGCGGTAAGTCTGCTGGCTGAAACCTTTTATGTAATTAAAGTGCAACTGTAGTGAAATCTGAGAAAACGTGAATCTGATCTGTCTGGACTGGGCTGCTTTAAATTAGGCATTCTGTGACGCTGTACAAGAGAAATCAGAGAAGAGCCTTCACTTCTGATCAGCACCCTGTGAGCACTGATAGGTCATAGGGGTGCAGAAAAAAAAAGATTCATTAAAGACTCTCGATTCCTTGTCCTGGTGATTCTGAATAGACTTGAAAAGCCCAAAAAGTGATTTAAAAATGTGTTGAAGTTTTTTTTTTCACTTCTACTCCCGAGCATATGACATCTCGCATTACATGTCCACGCATCACTGTAGAATTTGGCCGTGTAGGCCACTGTACAGCAAGCTAGTTAGCCGATTCCCTTTATCTGAATGGAGTCTGCTAGCATGGAGCTGGAGGAGAGCATGATTTGACTTGGTCCTTCTCCTCGGATGAGGAGTGAAATGTCTTCTGTTACAAACAAAGTCCAGTTGTTTTGGGCTTGAACGTTTTTGAATTTACCATGTCCTGGATGACTGAGAATCTTAAACAGCAACCCACTCATTCGTTGTTAGAAGTCTGGGGGAAGACTGAGCTTGACAAGAGCACGGCTGTTTGCAAGGAATATACCGGTAAAATAAAATTGCGGTAAATTATTTTGGAAATACGACAAATGTGCAGAAGGAAGATGAAAAGGGAAAGCAGCTGATCAGTGAACTCTGGAGCAACAAACTTCCAGCTACCGGTAACTCCTTAAGGGATGTGCAGATTTCCCACTCAATCTCTTGCTATATAACAAAGGATTTATGAGCAGACAGCTCAATCGAAGGCGAGGGGATTAGATTTATTTTTTATACGCTGGACCCAACGTACGTTATTCCTTCACGTAGCTTGTTTAGCGATAAAGCAGCGCCACACCTCCACCATGAAACAAAAATAAAGTGGAAGAAGCTCTGATGCACCAGCTGCAGCTCAAAGGTAACAGATTTTCTTCATATTATACTAAAAGTTATAGACAATATACAACAAACTTAATGTAATTTGTCTTTTGAACATGTTGAAGAGGCCAGATGAGACACATCGCCTGGAGCCAGTTCTATATGGTACAGTTTATGGTTTATACATTACAGACAGTTCAGAAGAGTTTTTGTGCAGACTTGCACAGGTTTTGAAATTTTGTTAAAGATTTACCAAATATGAATCAATATGGTTAAGACTGTGAAGTCTGTATATTTCATATTAGGTTAAGTTTTGAAAATATAACACATGTTAGAGCAATATGGTTAAAAAAACTGAAGTCTAGATTTAATTTTGAGTTAAAGCTTAATGTACTATGATAGGCTGAAGTATTTGTATTTACATATTTTGAACTATTTGTCTGTGATGAACTTGAGACATGTCCAGGTGTCCCCCGCCTCTAGCACAGTGATGGCTGGATATGGGCACCAGCGACACCTGTGACCCAAAAAGATAACTGATGGATGAATTATTTGGTCAGATTACTAATTTTATTTTAAAAAAAAGTCAAGGTAGCTAAGCTAACATAATACTGGTAATTGAAGTTACAGAATTGTATGCACTCCTATATTTGTTCCTATTTTTGGTATAATAATAATAATATAATAATAATTAATTCAATTTATAACGCACTTTTCATTACTGAAAATCTCAAAGTGCTACACATATATTGAATGCTACACACATTCATAAACCGGTGGCGGCAGACTACCATGCAAGGTGCTTTCCAGTCCTACCGGGAGCAACTCAGGGTTAAGTGTCTTGCCCAAGGACACAACGACACATGGTGCGGGTCCCGGGAGTCGAACCGCCAACTTTCCGATCGGGAGACGACTGCCATTACCACTACACCACGGCCGCCCCATAAATATGGTATAAATATGGTATAAATATGAAATTATGCAAAAAGATCTGATACAGTAAAGACCCTTAAATTATTGTTTTAAATAAATGTTCCATTTGGCTACAATGTTGTTTATTCTTTTCATTTTGCCAACTACATAATAAAAATAAAATAATTCTGACTATTTTAATCGAAAATCGTTTCCGAATCGAAAATCGTTCCTGAATCAAATCGTGACACCAAAAATAGGAATCGAATCGCCAGACACAGAGATTTGCACCCCTAATGTCATAATTAAACACCTATTAGAAAATACACAGTTGTGAACACTATAAGGACAGACATTGCAAACACTGATTCAAAGAAAAAAAACCACTGGAGACAGAGACAATTCTGCACACATGAAGAGGCCTTAACTTTACAAGTTTATATTCAATTTGAAGATTCAAACACTACAAAAAAGGATGACCGACAGTCTGCTGATTAACACAGTGAACTACTTTTTTTTGTTAAAAGCAACATTAAAGATAATGTAGAGCCTGTATCATGTATCAAAGTGCTAGTCCTCTTCAGTGCATGCAGTTTAGTCCCTGTCGGGTCAAATGAAAGAAGAAGAGGGGGTATACACACAGTCAGAGGCAGATTGGGAAGTCCACGTACCCCGATGATCGCATTCAACTCGGTCATTGTCACCTGCTTGGCTCGTTCAACAGCCTGAGCTACCTGCTGTTGATGCTGCATGACAAAAACACAAAAATTAGTCTTGAAAGAAAAAGCACATTTGATTCAAATACAACTTCTCAGTCTTTGCCAGTTTTCAGGTTTATAATAAACTGAGACTTCAGTTGAAAGGAAAGCATATCGTTATTAAATCCTTAAAATATAAAAACATATACACAATGGATATGTAGATTGTACATCAAAATAATACAGAACTGAGACAAAAACTAGGTTAACTTTCCATAGTTAGTACAGTATCTCCTTTATCAACAACTTTAACTTGCAAAACGTATAAAGTTTATTGTTAAACACAAAAAATAAACTACAGTTGCAATATTCTTATGTGCATTGTGAAAGAAATGAATCTGTTAATACATTATTTTTATTTATGTTGACACTCACCTCTTGTGACAAGAATGGCATGATCTGAGCCAGAATTGCATTGAGGCGTTTGGCAATTTCAGTCTGTGGGGGGAGGGAGAGAAAAAGTATTAGAACAGCATCTTCCCAGTACACTGCATGTTCTGAGCAGCAGATAAATTGGCGAATTAGCTATAAAACATTGTTTGCAACGTCCATCAGGGTCAACCATGTATTTCTAACCAAATTGGGACCGCCCAAGAACAAATGCAACCCCCCCTCCTCCCCGCCTCCATTAGGCTCAGGACTTTATTTCATTAGGAGGCTGAAATATGCTAATGCCATCTGGCTGGAGAGAGCCTAATGAGGTCTATACTTCATAATTATGGCCCATAAAGAAGGGTGTAGGGCATGCTACAGCAGACAGGTTAACTCTCTTGCCTTATCCGTCAGAAGGATCTTTGGTATCGACCACACAATATTAGCTGGCAGAGTAAGATGATACTGCAAGGCTCAATGTTCATGGAGCACTTTACAGAGCTGCATTTAGACAAATGGATGTGCCGTACTAACAGTCTACTGCACTTGGGAGGTCCCCAAGGCATTTTGCTCAAGACAATTTCCTTTTTTAAATTCTGCACTTTCTACATAGCCAAGGAAGATGAGAAGAGGAACACAAAAGTGGGAAGCAAAATAAAAGAGCTTGGATAGAGCATGTGGGGGTGATGAATGGTAAAGCGAAGCTCTCTGATTTGACACTATGGTAATGCAGTTTGACTGAACTGGAGGAGGTGAACTAATTGATTCCAAGAGATTAGGGGTGGAGGCCCAGCAGGTGTGTGTGTGTGTGTGTGTGTGTTCAAAAGTTCCTTCCCGCCATTTTATATGCTATTGCATTCCACTCATTTACTCCCTTAACCTTGTTTGACTGTGTAAAGTGGAGGAGGGGAACAGGAGGCGTCATTAGCTTTCTGCAAAACCTCTGTGTCCTTTTATTTTGTAGGGGGAGACAGGAAAGGAAGGAACCAAGGAGAGGAGGAGGGGCAGACCGTTGCTGTCCTGTCAGGAATCATCTCACAACCCCCATCTGACCTCAAAAACACTACGCTTTCTGCTCGCCCTCGTCCTCCAAAAGCTTCTTCACACCCCCTTGTACTAATCTCCACTATTCTTCTTTGTGCTCTTCCTACTTTTTCCATTTGCTCATCTCCCTCTCTTCTGTTGCTGGGGCAACGCTATCTGGCACGGCTTATCGTTATGTAAATTGGACAGGGGCTCTGACCAGAACAGCCTGTAAAATCATATTAGGCACAGCACAGAAGCAGGTCATTAAAGTGAATTTTCGGCCTGTCGATCTGATCGGCACGGGAAATTAATGAGGGATAACTGGAAATGGGGAGGCGGGTAGGGGGCTGCACCTGGGGGTAAGCTGAAATAAAGAAGGGGTGGGGACTCTCTTCGGGGACTCATAAAGCATCATCATTAGCGGGGGTTGTACACAATGACACCAACAGGGTAAGAGTGTTTCAGTGTTGCACTGAAATAGCTGCAGGGGGAGCAACATGGGGCTTGTGAAAACAGCTGTATGCTGATACTCTGCTATTACAGGCCCCCAGTCACAGGAAGGAAAATCACCACTTCAGAGCCACCACTTGAGTTCAGAAACATTCACAAAATTTAGGTGCACCCTGCCTTTTTTTGTTGAATGGTTAATGTATTGTACCACATAAAAAAATGGTTTTTTTTTCAGCACCTATAGAGAAAAATGATTAAAACCCCAAACAGAACTAGTGTCTAAGAAATATGGATGAAAAATAAATAATGTATTGTCCACTGTACATGTCGCACCGCCCAATAAGCCGCATCAGTAAATAGGTCTAATAAAGTGAAAAAATCCATCAATACGTTGCTTCACCATATAAGTCGCATCTTTTAAGGCCGAGTTATACTCGCGCTTTGGTCCGCAAGCTGGAGCGCGTGCGGCGCTGCGTTCATAGTTTTGCCGCGTTGTTTATAGTTGACGCACGGCGGTGCATGGCAAAGTGCTGTTCTTTGAGCCCAGTCCACGGCGTCAACGGCAAAAGTCAACGGTGCTGCGCGCGGCGCACGCACTAGGCTTGCAGAGTTTCAAAAATTCGGAGGTGCGCGACACGCGCCAAGACGACGCGCGGGGCCAACGTGCAGGGGGCGGGGACTGCGATTTCGCGTCACTTCTGGCGCGCGACGCGACGCGTCAAGTATAAATCTAGCTTTTCGCTTCACCGCTGACGCGTCACGTTTGTTATATGTCACCGCTGACAACCCGGAAACATGGGCCGGTGTTGTGCCAAAAATCGATTGGCTGCCAAATAGCGGCCGCGGGAGCATGCATGGGAGGACTTTAACAAGAATTTAACAAGATGAACAATTAAAAACAATTATTTGTTTGCTCAAAATTATAGTAAAGGTGCGTCTCAGTTGAGCTTTTACTTAATTCACTTCAATGGTCAAATTAGCTGCATTTCGCCAGAGCAGCACAGCAAAATGAAGTTGATTTGACAGATGCTCCAGGTGAGCTAGATGAAGGTGGCAGACACAGCAAACCGACTGTGTCATTAATAACCACTTTTACTTATTGCATGACACAACAGCATGCCATACTACTCAAGTGCCATCTAGCGGCTGAAAATGGTAGTGTTCAATATTTTCAGTCAGAATGAATGA
Organism: Garcialebias charrua; assembly: GCA_038048925.1. Classification (NCBI taxonomy): domain Eukaryota; kingdom Metazoa; phylum Chordata; class Actinopteri; order Cyprinodontiformes; family Rivulidae; genus Garcialebias; species Garcialebias charrua. The sequence continues at coordinate 14,178 of JBBPBX010039571.1, forward strand.
AAACGGTCATATTTCGGTCAAAAATTGGTTTATAAACATGGGGGGGGGAAACAAATACATCACTTCAGCGTATAAGTCGCAGGGCATGCAAATTGTGAAGAAGAAAAAAAGTGATGTATAGGCCGAAAAATACAGTAAGCACTTTTCTTTGCACCCTTTTCTTAACACATATTTTCATTTAAATGTGATATCTTGGGTATAATTTTAGATAACATGAGAGCTAACAAGACAAACATGACAATGTGAAAAATGTACCATGAAACACCCTGACTAAACATGCTGCTATAAGCAGGAACGTCTTGCCCCTTCTCCCCCGCCCCCCATTTTAGTGACCCCTGAGCAAACAGATGTATGGTCTATTTGTATTAAGAAAATCTGATTAGATATTTTTAAAGGAGATAACAAATCCAATGAGTCACAGCACTCAGAGCGACTCTCACTTTGTTTTGAAGAAACTATTTTCCACAGTGCTTTCAGAAGCAGCGACAGAAAGAGTTTATTGTCACTTAAAGCTGCTGAAAACAGAGGCCTTTGAGCCAGCAGAGGCTTTTCACTGCAACTCCACAATTACAGGTACTCAGCTTAGTCTAGCAGCACCAGAGCCTTGAGAGGCTCGCTCTCTCCAATGTATCCCTCTGTCAATGGTGTGTTGAAAGCCGTTTGGCTGTTTGTCGCTCCAGGCATTAGCCCCCAAGTGGAGAGTAGAGTCTCTGATGAGCATTCAATTGGCGAGGAAAACAAGTGGCATATGATGGAAGGCAGAGATGGCTGTTTGGGAATTATCTTCTCAGCCAGAACCAAGGAAGAAAGAGGCACTTGTTCATTACAAATGCATGAGGACGATTTTGCATGTGCACGTCTATTTTGAGTCCATGAAAAGAAAGCAACATGCTTTTCTACAATGAAACGTATGAAAATGAGCCATTTTCAAACAGATTACAAACAATTTCATTACAGCTCAAGTCATGTTGGAAATCTTTCAATGCTTTAGTTAAAATGTTGCAGCTTCTATATACTGACACCCCCGTGATAACTCCTGCCATCAATTTGTTAAGAACATGCATATACAGTACCCAAAGAAGAATAGTCACACCACTTTACCACCGTTTCTAGCCTGACTATCAAAATAAAAGCTGTCTCACACCCTTCAGTAACCTCATCAAGTTCTCTTGAGAGTGTGAGCGTGTGCTCTCCTACAGTTTGTTTTGGCTTTGAGACAGATCGACCATCATCACCTTGGCAAACAATTCCAGGAATCCTGTATAAATTATTCATTTGCACAAGCTCTGTTTCTCTTTTCCCCTGATCCTTCTTTCACCTTCTTCCTGGAGGAAACAGACATGATCTTCTTGATAAAGCCCTCTTTTCCTCTTTCCTTCACTCACTCAACAAGTGAGGAGTTGGATAAGCAAAGCACAATAACCACAAAATGGCTTCCGAAGGTGAAGCAAAGTCAAGCAGGCAAAGAGAACAGAAAAGATGGTTTCACAGTGAATCCTTGAGATTAATTTATCTCTTTAATTCACTTTGCTTGTGATTTTCCAAAGCGGGAGACTAAATTAAAATGTAGACAGGCACACAAGCGATAAACAGGGACCACAGCAGAGAACAGAGGTAGTAAAAAAAAAAAACAAGGCAACCCCCACCACACCCACAACACAGTCAGCAGGGCATGTTGCTGAGGCAGCTTAATGAGCTGCGCTAATTAAAATCACTTATTGACAGCAAGCAAGGGTGATTACCTCCACCCTGCACTTTTTGCCATCATAAGAGACACTGTCAAAACAAATTACCTCCCGGCAGCCATACAGATCCCTTTCATGACAACCACTCAGCTCTGCAGCAGCACAGGGAAAACCGAGCGTCTACAGGAGCCTCAATTACACCATGTTTGTGTGAACAGACACAAATAGCGTTTTCACGTAAGGGATATTTCTATGTGCATTTATGTGCATGTTTATGCCCATACCCCTTTTAATCCAGCTTTCTTAGAATAGCAACAAACGTGAAGTTATACCACTGATATGGTTTTACATTGCAATAAATCTTCAACACAAGCAAAGTCATACACGGTACTTGCCTGCATTCAATAATCCATCCTCTCTCCCTTCTGAATGAATACAGGGACAGCTAAGGGCTGTCTTGTTTACCTCTCGCTGATGTCATCACAAACACTTGTTCACCAGGGAGGGAAAGGGAGAGAAAGGAAGAAGGGTGGCAGGAATAATAAATTATTCAGAGGGCTCTCCACTGGGCTTATTGACAAACAAAGGAGATGCACAGGACAAGTCGATTAACCCATTTACTCCAAAGCCTCTTCACTCCGGACTCCATCCACCTTTTCTCCCTACTTGTTTTGTCCATCAGTATCCATCCAAAACAGGCAGCTCCACCCCGTCATACACAGCTCCAGCCTCCTTATTGTTGAGAAGTGGCTGACAGAAAAGCTCAAGAATGTGCACGGGGGTGGGGCAGATTTGGCTCTTTGATAACTAGAAAACACACCTTGTTAGCGTGCACACACACAAACACACACACACCACGTGCAGACGAAAACGTCAACAGCAGATGAATTGAGCAGTGTGCTGCCCCTCCAACTGGGCCACCCTCCCACTGATGCCATTAACCTTCTGGATCTCAGGGCCATGAAGCGTCCACCCCACCGTTATTAGTCTCTGCCTCTCACAGACTCCCACTCTCATACATCACATTGCACAACTAATGACACAAGGGCCATCATTCACATCACCCCACTGGGTGGTGGGGAAGGGACGGGAGGAGGAAGCAATGGAAAAATAAAAAACAAGGGCAAAAAGAGCATGCCTCAAACAAAAATACTGTATGTAAATGGGAGATGGATAAAAGTGAAGGAATTGGAAATAATATTAAAGTGAATTAATCTTCTGTAAGTTTTGTACAAATAACTAAAAACAGGTTACGTTATAACGACATGGAACTGATCTGTGAATTTAAATCTGCAGAAAGAGAAGGTTCTTTTACAGCAGTGTAGTTTAGATCTGTCAGTCTATTTTTTAACCAACCTAAAAGTTATATGTTTGATCACAGCCAACTAGTTATAACTTTGATGTGGAGCACAAAAATAAACTCTGAAGAGTTGTTAACCTGTATACCGGTACCTTCTGGCATTTTACAAGCGTGTCATCTGCAAAACATATACCGTATACACCGGTGGGTATTTTCCTCCGGTGTTTAATACGTTTTGTCAAATTATTAACAATAAACAAGAAAAAAACGTACACAATACGCCTCGGTGTTTAATACGCGTCATCACCACGCGACGCGTCAGCGCCTCATTTGCCCTAATCAAGATGGCGGCGACAGAAGCGAGTACGAAGATCTTCACAAGGAAACACGGTAAAACAATTATTTCTTTGCGAGAAAAAATATATTTCTTAGCTGACTTCATAGCAGACGTGCTTCTGAGCTTAACGAAATGTTCAAATCAGCTGGATTTTAAAAAAAAGTTCGCCGAATTTTAGGCAGGCGCCAGGCGGGTCAAACCGGACGCTTTCTTTCTTTAAATTTAGCTAAATAAACGCTTAAAAAATATATTTCTTAGCTGACTTAATAGTAGACGTACTCCTGAGTTTAACGAAATGTTCAAATCAGCTGGATTTTTAAAAAAAAGTTCGCTGACTTTTATGCAGGCGCCAGGCGGGTCAAACCGGACACTTTCTTCTTTTAAATTTAGCTAAATAAACGCTTAAAAATATATTTCTTACCTCACTATAGCAGACGGGCTCCTGAGCTGAACCAAATGTGAAATCAGCTGGATTTAAAAATCCGCGGTGTGGTTTATGAGTGGTATCTTGCAAACAAAAACAGCTACATCCACAGCAGGGAGCGGGCAGCGACAGAGTCATCAGTCCGACCAAAGGAGGCTTTTTTCGGACACAGCAAGTAGAAACTTCTGGAAGTGGCCCCTCTTCCTCTTCACTCTCTGAGTCCTCTGCTGGCTGCTGCCTACAGCGCCCGTATAGCGGCCGAAACTGGTACTGCACCATTTTCGCCAAAAATGAAAAACGAAGAATCAGAGCGAAAAATGAGTCTAAAAATATGGGAAAAAATCCATAAATAATACTCTTCGGTGTTTAATACGCAGGACATTCAAATGAGCAAAAACACTGCGTATAATACACCGGAGAATACGGTAGCTATATATATAGCTCAAACTAAGATTTTTTGTTTACTTTAGGAAATGTTAAATATAGTTTAGGGATGCAAAAATGTTGCTTTGAGCCTCATGTGGCATGTTTATAGAGGTGGTATTCCTGAAAGGAAGTTTAACAAACTGAGTTTATCTGAGGAGAGTTATTCCAAGTGGAGCCTCTCAAATTCAGTTACAGAATGGCAGATTAAAGTATCTTAACTTTAAGGTAATGGTAATCACAAGTGCAATAAGATGCATTCACCACAGGAGCACAAATATCTATAGTCACTCTCAGTGAATCTGTAAAACAGACATTTATGAGACAAGTTCATTTTTGTTTCAGTCTCTAGTTAACAGCAGGGAATAAAAACATCTGCTGTAATACTTTTGCTCCAGAACATTACAGGCATTATGTTGAATGTAGAAACAGTGTGAATAATGTTATGAATAAACATTGTTGTATTAGGGTTTAACTTTTACAACCTTTATATGGACTGTTTTATGTGAAACCTCACCTACCTGCTGTAACATAAATGTCAAGTTCACAAACAAAGCCTTTATTTAAGTTTTAAACCTGCAGCTAAAAATGCTGCAGAAATCATCTTTCCCTTTCTAGGACTATAACCCTCAGGTTTACACACTGAGCCAAGCAAAATGACGCAACACAAGGCAGGTGAGACGATCATTATACTAGAGTCCAACAGCAATCAAGTCAAGTCGTCTTTGGTTATGTAACATTCATTTCCTGTGAGCTTATTACAGGAAGATAAAGTTGATTCATTGTTAGGATAATTCTGTCTCTTGTTTGTTCAGTTTGTCTTTTCTTCATCTAAAACACTGCTTTGGATCAATAAAAATAGTTACTGGTAAATCATGTAATCTAGACCACCAGTTTATTTGAGTGAGAAACATTTCGTCCCCCATCCGGAGGACTTCGTCAGGCTGCGGCCTGCCAACCAGATCTGTCCCTCAGGTACTGTATTTGTCGGCGTTTAACACGCTTCTGTGTATAACCCACTTTGTCCAATTATTGTCAGTAAATTGGAAAAATCCATAAATAAAACGCTTCGCCCTATAAGACGCATCTATTATGCGTCACCACTACGTGACGCGTCAGCGCCTCATTGCCCTGCTGAAAATGGCGGCCATTGAAGCGAGCGAGCACGAAGGACTTTACAAGATTAACACGGTAAAAACAATTATTTGTTTGCTGAGAAAAAATACATTTCTTAGCTGACATTATAGCACAAGGGTTCCTGAGCTTAACCGTTCCTTAATCAATTCACGAAATGGTCAAATCTGCTGGATTTAAATTGTTTCGGTTTGACTTCTTCCAAACAGTCTCGTGCGCTACTAAAATAAATTATAAATAAACCGAATTTTATCTCAAATGTCTTATACAGGTCAACAGTTGGTAAATTAAACCCATATAATTACACTCCGTAAGCCTAAAAAATATCCGTCGAGTGGTTTAAGAGCTGTTTATCTAAACAGTAGGTATCTGTTCACGTTAGCTAACTGCTAACAGATAAAAGAGTGATTTTTTTTGTAGCTCTAAATATCTTCTGCAGCTAACAGGTTGTAAATGACCACCAAATAATTACGCTCTGTAAGTTTCAAGAAAATCCGCGGTGTGGTTTATGAGTTATCCTGCTAAAAAAAACAGCTAACCTCACAGCTAATAGCAGCTACCTCCAGAGCAGGAGGCCGGGCAGCGACATTCAGTCCGAGCAGGAGGCTTTTCGGACACATGAGCTAGAAACGGTCGGTGTACTCTCTGGAAGTTTCCCCCTAGCGGACAAATGTGGTACTGCACCATTTTTTGGCCAAAATGAAAAACGGCAATATCAGAGCCAAAAATGGGTCTAAAAATATGGGGAAAAAATCCATAAGTAACACGCTTCAGCGTATAACCCGCAGGACATTCAAATTAGTAAAAAAAACTGTGTGTTATATGCCGACAAATATGGTACTTCTCTGCTGTGTTTCAAGCCAACCTCCTGTGTAATCTCAGAAACTGGTTTTTAACACTTGCAGAACACACCCATTCAAAACAATCAATCATCAAATACAACAATCAAATGTCCAAGGCCAGGTGGCCAACTTGCTTCTTACAGAAGCAGCCCGAGGACAACCAAGAACACAGTGGTTCAGAAAAAGGGTTGTAAACTCAATAATCCTTGAGATATTTTCATCACATCGGGCATGGTGCATGTCCTTTGCAGATAAGTGTTTTTATTTTATTTTTATTCTTCTTCAAGTATTAAGTAAACAAGATAAAACAAAAATTGTCAGGTTATTATGCAGTAGCCAGTCTCAGTAACCAGTACAAGAACACCAAAGTTATGAAGTGCGGTTTGTCCCTAGGACGGTTTTAGTGCCAGGAATGTGTCTAATAATTACCAGTGTGCTTTCAAAACGAATCAGACGCACAGAGTCCTCGCATTCACACAATCATCTAGAGCTGCTTTGAAGTGGAACCACGTAATCAACACAGAAAACAACAAAAACAAATACTAAATAGTTAATAAACTATCAGAACAGCATCAGAACTCATGAGCAGGGTTTATAATTGTTGGATTTAAAGTTAGCTTTAACCAATCTCCTTACATGAGGAACCAAACAATACCAACGGCAAAATGAGAGAAGCCATATTCAAATGAAAGTGGACTGCTCTGATTATTTTAATATTTCTGCCACCCAGTTCCACAGTGGTGTAGAACAAACTGTAGACAGACATGGTCTCATTATTCATGTGCATGATACCTAGCACAGGGTGGCAGATATACTAATGAGCTCTTAGCCTCACTGGCAACAAGGATGCAGACAAAACAGCACCGACGTGTACAGGATGTGCACACAAACACACACTTAGAAGAACAAATCACTCACAAACACTCTCAGAATGCCTGCCAAATACTTCACTTTAATCTTATCAAACCGCCCCATCAGCCAGTGTGTCCTCACTGTTATTTACCCTGTCAGCGTTTTTTACTACAGGGAGCCAGCTTGTGCATGCCTCTTAAAGGCATTACAAGGATACGAGTAGGAGCTAAGGTCAGGTGTGCATGCATGCATACGTTTATGTTTCGAAGACAGTATGGAAGAAAAAAAACATGACTGTTTCACATACCATCTGATATGGATACATACCTGTTTGTGCATCTCAATGTTGAGCCCATAGGACATCTCATAATACTGCAAAACAGAAGCAGAAGCTTAATAAAAAACTAAATTGAAGTTTCAAAACCACAACAGATTATCTCAAATATTAAAGACAGGTGATTATCCTTAATGGTATACTTTACATGTAGACATCTGAATAGAAATCCTAAGTAAATCTAGGCTTATTAGATTAAAAACACAGAAGCTATCTGCGGACACGACTGGGAAAACCACTTTTAAAAAACACCCAAACATAAAACAACAAGTTGGATTTGTTTCAAAAGGGGTGAGTCATTAAAATAAAATTTAATAAACCACAACGACTTTAACCAGAAATGTTAAGGACTCCACACACTGTTTTTCTGCTATAACATACAGTAGTGCACATTTTTATCGGTTTGGCGTCCTCTAGAAGCACAAAAACTATGATCTCAACCAAGAACAAACACAATACTGTACTATCTTTGGCTGATGACTAAATGACGATTTGACGATAGATCCAAACTGAAGTGTAGTGATTTGTCTTGTTTGTTGAACACAAACCCAACACCTTCCACTGATTTGACACTCCCCCAACCCTTCTGTCTCTTAAATGTTGCAACAATTGGTTGAAGTAATTTCTTAACACACAAACATTAAACTCATACACAACGCTGAGATTGTGTAACTTCTCATTTAGAAACTGTGCTGTCTACACACAGGATAACGAACCTCGGATTTGGATTGTATTTACAAAAGTTTCTTTGCCTCCAGCAAACAGTTGCAGTGTATCATAGGTATTCGTCTCAGTTCTTCCATTCTCATTAAAACAGTGAAAAGGACATGGAGGAATCATACAAAAAGTGCTTTAATTTTAAATAAACTCTACAGATGATCTAAAAAAGCTAAGTCTGGTCCTCTGGACATTCAAAAAATAAAACAAAAAAAGCAACAACAACATCTACAGATGATGGCTCAACAGTTGTTTTGCTGTGCCGGCATCATCACACAATATGCTATTCTGCGTTTTAGTACTTTGCCAGAGAATGTGAGAGATGTTCCCCTGAGAAACAACAGTGCAATATCAAATTTTGGCTCAAAATCTAGCAAATTTAAAACTATGCAACGGGAATAGATGGAAAACTACAAATAAAACTATTTTAGAGGGTTTAAAAGTTCAACTTGAACAAGAATGGTGAGACCCGTGTTACTGAGAGAGCTTTGTTGGGATTACCAGAAGGCTTCACAGGAGAGTTGGCCCAAAAATGTTGTTGATCTGCTCAGTATGTGACTGTCTTAATAGGCTGTGTTTATTTACTTGTAGTGTTATTAAGTGAAACCTGATCACAAGGGATCACTCAGTACCCATGTGGTGAAGCAGTTAAGAAGCCAGCTCTGCACATGTTCTTAAGAGCGGTCGACTTGTGAACCAATCAGCAGCAGAACACAACCGACTCAGAGTCTGAGAAAGCTGTGGCAGCGACACGAGTTTCACTTTGTGGACTGGATTTTATTAGAACTATAAACAGAAAACACACACAGGAAACCCACTGATTCGAGCACAAAAACCAGCAGAGCCGACATTAACTCCTGGTGGGGTCATGTTGGGTGTGCTATGGTGGGAGTGGGAAAGGGTCACAGAGAGGAGCCACAGCTGGGGGGGTGGGGGTCGACACTCCCCATAATCAATAGGTGGACATTTGACCTCGGCTACAATTTCAGCTGCCCCTCTGCTCACCCCCACCCAGCACATTTTTATCCAATGAAAACACGAGTGTGAGTCAACGATCTAACAAGATCTTTGAAAAACAATTGGGCTGCAACACCTGTGACTGCTCACCTGAGGCAAAAGGGAGGGTAAGGTGTTAAAATCATCATCATCATAGCTTTACAATTCTTACACTTACCATGACATAGTGACGCTGCATTTCTGTTTTTTCATTGGCCAGTTTATCATACTCCACTTTAAGACTTGAAGGAGGAGAAAGAGAGACAAATGATGTTATCTGTGCAAGCAAGACAAACAACCTGATAGTGCATACAACTTAAACACATGTCTAGCACGTTTCGTCTGATAAAGCCGTTTTGGTTCTGAAGACTGAAGTACAGTATTGACTTGTAGCACAAACCAAAAACAGTAGCAGCTTCCTCGTCCTATTGTTTCCAGGAAGCCAGAGCTGTTCACAGTCTAGAAGTCATTACCTGTGGTACTGGGCCTGCAGGAACTGAAACTCGTCTTTGATCCTATCGCAGGACTCTGCAACTGTGAACTTGAAGCCTGGTTGGCCTGGCTGGTGGGGTGCCTGAAGAGGGCAACAGTGCCATTACCACAAGTGGAAATAACATGATCATTATCATCTCCTAGTCTCCTCTCCCTCTCACCACCTTCCCTGTTTTTCTCTGCAAATCTCGATTTATCTCCTGGTGGTTTGTCCTCTCATGTCTTGGAAGCCATAACAGGACAGCTTTTACTCATCAACACTGCTTCAATCAAAGGTTTGCCGCTTTTTCCATCCGCACAGTAACGCTGCATGCTAACTATTGTTGGTTTTGGTGCACAAGTGGCCCTTTAAGCTGTTGAAAACTGAACAAAATGTACTAAGAAAGCCACTTATAAGCAACATTGTTGCTAATCAACATCTAGCTTCTCTCCCGCCCACCATGTGAAACGACTCAGCGTTAGAAATGGCAAAAAGGTGTGGATCAATCCATTCAGAGCTAATGAAGTTACTTTGAAAGGTGGTTTTATTTGCATCCATTTACAAACAGTGCCAAAAGACAGCTACTTACCGGATGCCGGCCTTGTGGATACATGTTGAGTTCTTTGCTCAAGGGAATCAATGTGTTGTTGTTTTTTCCCCTCCCCGCTTTCTTTACGGTAATCCCAGAGAAGGTGCGGTAAATCACCGCCACCCCCTCCCCAGTATCAGCAGGATGGCGGCGGACAAACAAAGCCCTTTCTCGGCTTGAGGCGCTCTATAAAACCCCGAGCAGTGGATGTATCACCTCCTCCTCCTCCTCCTCTCTGTGGACCTAAACAAACAGAAAAAGCAGCACTTTGAGGAGCTAAATCAAGTAAACACAAGCCAGAACAAAAAGCTTTAGAATAACTGAGAAGGTCAAAAGTCTAATTTTTTTTTTTTAAATCGAATATTTTCCCCAAGTTATTCCTAATCTTTGTTGCATTGTTTGCATTGAGCCACAGAACAGAACTGAGTTTAGCTCATTTATCAAATAAATCCTAAAGTTTTCACTTCATCACACGCAAAGACACGTTTTTTTTTTTTTTTTTGCGTCTAATGAGATAGTTTCCATAATGAGCGGGGAAAAAAAACACTCGTGGGTGTTTTGAAGGTCCGGAGAGATCAAAAACAAGAAGGTGGTGCGTTCAAAGTCAGCTTCCCGTGAAGCCACCCGCCTCGTTATAGCGTCGCACTTTTTACCTTTGTCTCGACAGATTCCTCCCCTCCTCGGCACAGGTGGTAAATAAATCCACACACAACGCTTTATATCCTTGGGAAGGCACGACCTGCGCGAGAAAACGTCCGTCGTCGTTTGTGGAGATGTTATTTTTTGTAATACACGACGTCTTCTTTGAGAGTCCTTTCACCCGGTGAGTCCGAGGCGGAGAGCGTCTCTCTCCGGCGGACGCAGTGAAAACCCTCGGAGCCGGACGAGTTGTTACCCGACGAACAAGTTGGAAAACAAAAAGCTTCTCTTACATCCAGTGGCAGTGCGACAATCTTCCGGCGAGTCCCGGTATTAAAAATGTGCGAGTAAAACCAGTTGTTTTTGTAGAAAGAAGAAAAAAAAAATGTCGACCGTCGTGAAGTACTCTGCTAGCCGTTGGGTGCTCGATTCCTCCGCCGCGCGCCGTACCACACACAGACTGTGCACGAGGACCTCACTGCCGAACGAGGGCTGTGAAGCAGCCAATCAGAATCATCGAAGGAGCTCGGCGCGAACAGCAAATCACAGAACGCGGCCCCCACGTGGGGCGGCTCACAAACCCAGCGATCTGATTGGCCGGTAATGTGTGACTTCACACTGTCGCCATTTTGGATGCGAAGTTGATTCTTTTCTTTTCAAGAGTCAGAGTCAGAGAGAATTTATTGTCATTTGCACCGCATGTAGTACATGTGTTGAAAACGAGATTATGTACACAGGGTCCCAGTTACATCCAACAACAAATGCAAGAGAAAAACAATAATAACATCTAGGATTAACTAAGAGAGACATCAGTAAGTTCAACAACTTATTCAAAACAATAATATGTGTTTGTCGCGTGTTGCCAGCCAGCGACTTCTATCCTACGAATGTCTCTCAAATTCTGTCAAAATCCACGACTTTATTAAAAACACAATTTAACAGTGCTACCCTTAAAACTGCAATGTGCTGTTTTGTATAAACATTTTTAACTGAAGCTAATAAGACCCTAAAATGACTTTGAAGCCTTGATCACCTGAGCTCATATTTCCGCATTTAACTAAAAAAAAAAAAAAAAGAGTTGCCAAGAAAAAGAAGTAACCTCTCATTACCAAGCTCAAAACAACACAGCGACGCAGAAATTCATTACAAACTCCAAACATTGAGAAGATAAAACCTTCCACAGTAGAGTCCTGTGAGTGAATTGATCGACCTATTTCAACGAGACCTCAAGCGTCTACAAGCTTTCCTATCAGCATCTACAACACGTCGGCGTGTCAGCCAATCACGTGCTACTCACTGTACGTACCCCACGTGGGGCCGCCTCCGCCCGCCTTGCTGTTTTCTATCCAATGGTGTTGCAGCCTTCTACTGCGCGGCTTCTTATTGGCTGAACACAGGAAGCGCTGTCAGTCACGGGTTCTGGTTGTCAATTAAACCCACGTGGGGTACGGCGCTGACAAATGCCTGTGCTGCTCTCCCTCCTGCCTGCGAACAGTGCCTGGAATGGCTGCTTAATTAGCTTCGAATGGCTTTTCCTTTCAGCTCAAACAATCTGTCACTACCATGTGGTAAAAAGAGCCCTGCATAAAACAAAAGCAGGAGAAAAAAAAAAAAGCCAGTAGGGGCTTAAATATCAGTTCTACCCCCCTTTCTTCAGCCCCTTCATGAAAACATTTGCTGCAAAACAAAGCATTTACCTCATTCGCATGGCTTCTTTCACTCGTCTGTTTCGGCCCTCAATTTCCTCTGCGATTTGCATGTGCACCAATTGGTTTGTCAATTTCCTGATTTCTAAAAGCATTGTTAGAAATCGAATACAAACAAACAAAAAATATATAGTGCTTCGAGTTCATCAGTACAGATTTTATTGCACAGAACTAACAAAAAATGCTAACGAAGTGAATGAAATATTAGATACAGTAATTGGACTAATTTGTCTGTTTTACTTTGTTATGAAGATTAAAAACAAGAAACTAATTAGGCAGGTGCTCCTGGGAACATTTAATACTTCAACTGAGTTTTGCATCATTTTATCATACTTGAGGCACAATAAGTGCACACAAAAGGCATGAAATTTGGACTGGAGCTAGCATGCTGCATGCTCCGACTGTTGCCTAGCAACAAATGCATCCCTCCTGCAGATGTGGCGACATCAGTTGGGATAATAACTCATGTACTGTGAGTGACACACTCACTGGGAGACTTTAAAGAAGGGTTTCACACAAAACCTCTCCTAATGATAAATTACTCATAGCATTCACAATCGCAGAACTCAGAAAAGCAACAGACATGAAATAATTCAAGTCTTCTCCATGAAAACCCAAACTTTCTGAGCAAAAACACTGCCAGGTCTCAGTGATAAGCTGATTTATCATGTGGGCATGTATCATAGGCGTAATTTACACGGGGGTTGTGGGGGTTTTGACCCCCCCAATAATTTGATCCGGTCATTTCAACCCCCCCAATAAAATGACATCATTTCGTCATTATACATATCTTACATCAATAATTGATTTTCTTTATTCATTCAAATTTTTTAGTAAAATTGCTGCATGTTTTTAACAAACTCCCTGAGGACTGACCCCCTCCCCTGCAAATAATTTGGTATCACCCATCTCACCGGCTACAGGAAGTCACGTGAGTCACGGAGCTGCTCATGAAGTTGCCCAGAAGTTTCTACATGCATGTGTCCGAAAAAGGCCTCCTTTGGTCGGACTGATTACTCTGGCTGCCCGCTCCCTGCTATGGATGAACAGGTAGCTGTTTTTGTTTGCAAGATACCACTCATAAACCACACCGCGGATTTTTAAATCCAGCTGATTTCACATTTGGTTCAGCTCAGGAGCCCGTCTGCTGTAGTGAGGTAAGAAATATATTTTTTAAGCGTTTATTTAACTAAATTTAAAGAAAGAAAGCTCCGGTTTGACCCGCCTGGCGCCTGCATAAAAATCAGCGAACTTTTTTTTTTTTAATCCAGCTGATTTGAACATTTCGTTAAACTCAGGAGTACGTCTACTATCACCCATAAGTCAGCGAAGAAATACTGTATATTTTTAAGCGTTTATTTAGCTAAATTTAAAGAAAGAAAGCGTCCGGTTTGACCCGCCTGGCGCCTGCATAAAAATCAGCGAACTTTTTTTTTTAAATCCAGCCGATTTGAACATTTCGTTAAACTCAAGAACACGTCTTCTATAAAGTCAGCTTAGTAATATATTTTTTCTCGCAAAGAAATAATTGTTTTTACCGTGTTTCTTTGTGAAGTTCTTCGTACTAGCTGGGTCCTGTCGCCGCCATCTTGATCAGGACAAAGCTGACGCGTCGCGTGGAGATGACGCGTATACAGCAAGAGAAATTGAATATGATGTCCCATTAAGTAAAGCAGAAATAAAAATAATTGTTAAAGATAAAATAAATGATATGTGGCAGGAGAGGTGGGATTTAGAGGAAAGAGGAAGACATTTACATAACATACAGAAGGAGGTACTCCTAAGTGACGATAGTAGTTTAATGACTAGGAGAGAGGAAGTATGGATTAACAGGTTGAGGATTGGGCACACTACATTAAATAGTGGTCTAAAGATAATAGGAAAACATCCATCAGGTGACTGCTCTAATTGTGGGGTACTGGAAGGAGTGGAACATGTGTTGATTTATTGTAAGAAATATAATAAAGAGAGGAAGGCACTGGAAAGGGTAATGGGGAGTTCGGTGACAATGGTTACTTTATTGAAGAAAAATCAGTCACAGGTTATAACTAAAGCACTTGTTAAATATTTGAAAGTTACAAAATTAGCTGAAAGGATTTAATTTTATTTTTATTAATTAATTAATTAATTTATTTATTTATTTTTTGTTGAAAGTAGACTCTTGAATTACATCTCCGTCCGGTTGATGGCGGTAATACACTGAGTTTGTAAACTGCCAGTAAACACCATCGAAGAAGAAGAAGAAGAAGAGATGACGCGTATTAAACACCGAAGCGTATAGTGTACAATTTTTTCGTGTTTATTGTTAATCACAACCCCCCCCAATGTTAGACCTAAAGTTACGCCCCTGGGCATGTTGCCTTCATGTATGAGAATAACAAGTGCCAGGCAATGACCTCATGTTGTTTTATGAACATTTAAAGATTTTTGTATTTGATCCCATCAGTTTTTATGTTAGTGTTGGTGTAGTTTTATACACATCAACTGTAGGCTCATCCCCATTAAAGACAGGTTGATAAAATCATGAAAGAGTAAACAAAATCTGCTCACTTTTGTTCCAGTGATATGTCAAAAAAAACCACAACTGTAAGATAAATTTCTGAATGCTAACCACAACATGATTGTTTTTCTACAGAAACAGCTGAAGTGACTATGTCAACAATGTTGACATCAGTGCAAGAGCCAAAAAGGACAGAGAAGTCACGCACTTATGATGTATTGGTATTTATGCCCAGATGTGTAAAGTAAAGAATGCAAATAGGTGTGTCAAGTCACCCAGTGGTCCGAGCTGTAGATGTGTACATGAAAGAGGTCAAGAGAGTCAATACCGGTAGTCAGTTTATTATTGCCATTATCAATGAACAGGATTCACAAACTTGCTTCGGCATAAAGGTGCAAATAATATATAAAAGATAAAAGAAAACATATGTACACAACAACCAATACAATACAATACAATACAATATTCAGAAGAAAAAAAAAGTGCCAATGGAGTACAGTTAATAAAGTGACCAAAGCAGAGTTATACAGGATTATGAATGTTCAAGAGTCCAACGGCAGATGGGAAGAAACTGTTCTTATGGCGGGAGCAGGTTCTGGTTCGAATAGATCGAAGGTGAAATGATTCTAGCCCTTGGCCGCCCCTCGTCTGGCCTAATCCAATCTGTAGGCAACTGAGTAAATAAATATATC
>JBBPBX010039572.1:16251-29819 GCA_038048925.1 Garcialebias charrua
CTTTCGCCATGCCTTGGCGTTTCCTGGACCCTGTTGACAGCTGCCTGCTACCTGTCACCAGCCTGGATGCAGGCGTTTGCCCCCCACCCCTCCTGCTTCTCTCGTCTCCACCGGCACGGAGTGAACCTGCAGCGCCTGAAGACACTGCCCCGGGCATTAATCTGGCCTCCAGTTCCAATGCTAAAACTCTTGGTGTTATTTTTGATCAGGACATGTCTTTTATCCCCCACATTAAAAACGTTTCTAGAACTGCCTTCTTCCACCTGCGTAATATTGCTAAAATTAAAAACATCTTATCTAAAAATGATGCAGAAAAACTGGTTCAGGCATTTGTCACGTCTATATTGGACTATTGCAATGGTTTATTATCTGTGTGTACAAATATTTCTTTAAAAAGTCTTCAGTTGATCCAAAATGTTGCTGCCAGAGTCTTAACTGGTAGAGATCATATATCTCCAGTTTTAGCTTCTCTCCACTGGCTCCCTGTCAAATCCAGAATATAATTCAAAATCTTACTTCTAACGCACAAAGCCCTCAACAACCTTGCTCCATCTTATATTACAGATCTTATTGTTCCATATTTTCCTAACAGAGCACTTTTCTCTCGGGTTGCAGGTTTACTTGTGGTTCCTAGAATTTACAAAAACAGAATGGGAGGAAGATCTTTCAGTTCTCAGGCTCCTCTCTTGTGGAACCAACTTCCAATCTCTGTCTGTGAGGCTGACACATTATCCAGTTTTAAAACTTTCCTTTTTGATAAATCCTAGGGTCGGCTTGGGTTTCCTGAGCTGTCCCTTAGTTATGCTGCTATAGACTCATGCCGGTTACCCACTGGACCCGTGTCGGGCGGCGGAAGCGGCCGGTTTACATGCAAAGTCTATGTGGAGACGCGTCGAGGCGCGGCGTATCGCGAAGCGGCGCGTTTTGAGTGTTTGAAGCGGCGCGGCGGCACGCGGCAGTTCCTTTCCGCGCACGCGCGCGTCCGAAGCAACCTACGCGTTGAGCAGCGTCGGATCGAAAAGTTGATATTTTGCGGCTCGACGTTGCTCGACGCGTCCAGCAAACAATCGGGAGAGCCTCTGCTATGTGATTACACAACGACAACGGGACTTTTTTTGGACTTTTTAAACTTACCCCATCGAGCCTCCATGAATTGGAACCAGACTCCGGTAAGAAACTTGACATTTTTACAGTTGCTGCTGTCCAAACCAGCATACGATCACCCCAAACATAAAAAAAACGTTTTAATCTCAACAAAGACTGTCGGAGCTGCAGTTCGGCTCGTAGAAAACCCACTCCAGTAGGAACGGGGGTCACGTGCGCCCCCCAGTGCGCGTCATCAGATGCGTCTCAGTGTCTCCCAGTGTGACCGTGACAAGCGGCCAAAAGGGGGCAGCAGGAGTGTTCTGACAATTTAGGTGGGTACCCGGCATTAGACTGCTGGAGGACAAAGTGACCACACTTTTTCACTCTGCTTCTGTCTTTACTTATGCCCTCTTTTCCACCGGTTGGCGCGGGTCGGTTATTGCGTAATATTTGCGTGCCAGACGCGCGCTGACGCCATTTCCACCGGATTTTCCGAGCTGCGCCGCACCATAATTTTGGTCTCATTTCAGAGCAGTGACGACCCCAGCTATAGCGAGCCGGCCGTCACGTCAGAAACACTGACGGTCACTGATTGGTCGGGGGAGGAGTCTGTGTGGACTGGAGCCCTGCTGAAAATGGCAGCCGCAGAAGCGAGCAAGCGAGCACGGAAGGACTTTACAAGATTAACACGGTAAAAAAAAATTATTTGTTTTTAAAATTATAGCAAAGATGTGTCTTAGCTGAACTTTTCTTTATTAAATTCACGTAATGTTCAAATCCTCTTGATTTAACAAAGTAGGTTCGCCACGTGCACGCGCGCGGGTGGGGGCGGCTTTATTTCATTAAAATGTAGCTAAATAAACGCTTAAAAATATATATTTCTTAGCTGACTTTATAGCACAACGGTTCCTGAGCTTAACCGTTCCTTAATAAATTTACTTAATGGTCAAATCTGCTGGATTTAAATTGATTCGCTTTGACTTCTTCCAAACTGTCTCGTGCGCTAAGAAAATAAATTGCAAAAAATCGAATTTTATTTAAAATAACTCCAACAGCTTACAGTTTGTAAATTAACTTCTTGTGATTACATTCTGTTAGTTTCAAAAAAATCTGTGGTGTGGTTTATGAACTATTTTCCTGCAATTTGCTACAAAGTACAAGGGAAAATAAACAAAGCTAGCCTCGACATATTTATGTCTATAAAAAAATCAAATTTTATTTTATTATTTGAAAACAGTATCTAGACAAGATTAACCATGATTTTCTTCTTTTACATTCAAGAGAAAGGAGTCACCAGAATTGAACAACTTGTGTCTTCTGGATGAAGCCCGTGAGACAACAGAGAAAAAAAGCATTTAGGTGGATGCAGTATTTATTTTTGTACATTTTTCACTTCTTACTTTTCCTATTAAACTTTTTTTTCTTAAGTGGTGTCATTGAACAATAATTTCCTAAACATATTTTACAATTTTAAGTGTATAGTGTTTGTTTAAAAACATACTGGAAGTTAAGAATATTTTCCATTTGCATTTGATCTTTAAAGAATCATAAGAAAAAGATTATTAGATTATTAGATTTGAACAGCCCTCCATCCATCCATCCATCCATCCATCCATCCATCCATCCATCGTCCGTATCCTGATGTCGGGTCGTGGATGCAGCAGCGTAACCCGGGACGCACAGACGTCAACATCAACCTGATGAAGCTGTTCTTGGATGCTCATAAGGAGTTACCTGATCAACAAACATTTAATTATTAATACTTTGTTTTTACGTTTAAAGAAACACGCTTTTAATGTTTAAGGGACCGTTTAAAACAAACTATCCATTTGCATTTGACTTTGAATTATCCCTAACAAAATATTACTGTTTAAATGTAATGAAATACTAACCTTTAATATTACAGGGCCAATTGAAACCTAATTAATTCCAAATCTGTAGCTTACTGTAAAAATAGTTTCACTGATCACAGGAGAGTGTGATGTGTTTAGCAATTTTAACAGGAACCTTGTGCATATCTGAAAATAATAAAAGTGAGGATATTTTTAAACATCTTTATTATAAAGAAACATAAAATGGAAAACACATGGGTTTAAAACAACCTGAAAAGGCAATAAAGTAAGATTATGACTTTGATTTAAAAGTTAATTCTCAGAGGAAACTCCATTATAGCAAGTAAATAGCTCAAGGGACATTACCGCCACCAGGTGGTGAGATGAGGTCCTGCAGGGAGTTCTTCTTCTAACGTTTAGTGGTGGCTAGTAAATACCTTGAGGTAACACTACCGCCACCATGTGGTAAAACGAGTAGGATTCTGGACCCCGCCCACAGAAGGGTTTAAAAAAAAAGCTGTGGAAACAGAACTACGCATGTGAGCCGATCTGATCCGGTGGAAAAGGGGCATTACTCTGCTCAACCTGTTTTGTATTTGTATTTATTATATCCTTAACATGTGGCTTTTGTCTTTCAGGTGCCAGTACATCTGGACCTACCATTCTGTTTGTTTGTCTCTCCTTCCTGTCCTCTCAAACCAGCCGGTCAAAGGCAGATGAGTCTGGTTCTGCTGGAGGTTTCTTCCTATTAAAAGGGAGTTTTTCTTTTCCACTGTTGCCATTGAGTTTGCTCTGGATGCGAGACTGTAACGAAGTGAAGATTCAACTTGTCTGCTGGATTCCTTAGATAGAGAACTTTACTAATTGGCTTTTCTATGTATGTGAATGTTCCTGTAAAGTGCCCTGAGACAACTTTGTAGTGATGTGGCACTGTATACATAAACTGAATTTAATTGAATTGGGGCAGCAAGTTGGCACAACTGGTAGAGCTGCTGAGAAGGTTGCTGGTTGAAACCCCAGTCTGGGGGCCTTTATGGGTGGAGTTTGCATGTTCTCTCTATGCATGCGTGGGTTTTCTCCAGATACTCTGGTTTCTTCCCACAAACCAAAAACATGCATGTTAGGCTGATTGGTAACTCTAAATTGTCTCTAGGTGTGAGTGAGAGAGTGAATGTTTGTCTCATTTGTCTCCATGTGTCCCTGTGATGGACTTGCGATCTATCCAGGGTGTCCCCCACCCCTCGCACAGTGATTGATGGACATGGGCACTGGCGACCTCCGTGACCCAAAATGGAAGAAACGGGTAAAGATGATTGATGGATGTACTATTAATTTGACTGGACTTTTTGAACCTCCACCAGCTGATCCAACCAGTTATAGTCCAAAAGGTGAACTCCACACCTGTCCACTTCAGTCTTTTAGTCTGATATGTCTCATCACATTCCTCCAGTGACAATAACTGTCCTCTTTGTCCTCCTCCAGGCTCTACCTATGAAGAATAATTTGTACAGGAATCTGTTGTAAATACTGTATAGCTTAAAAAGGGAAGACTCTTTTTTTCTTCTTCTATTGTCTTTGGAGCCACTAGAGGGCAATCTTTACTGGTGCAATAGTTTTAAAGCATAGTTCACTGAGTTCATACTGAGAATAAAGAGCATGAACATCTTCATGCTCTTTTGAGCTCCTCTCATCAGTATCACAAAGCTTTTTGTATTAAACAAGCATCATAATGTACCTGGAATAAAAATGAAAGTATGTAAAAACAAAAATAGACACAGGTGTGAAATATTCAGTTTAGTTGGCACCACATGTTGAACAAATTAGAATGTGTGTGTTAATTCTGCAACGTTTACTTTATTCATTTGATTTTGGACGGGTCTATTTTGATGTTAACATTTTATAGTGGGGGTGTCATGAAATTCATTAAAGACGCTTGCAGTCTAATAAAGATAAATTAGGTTTATTATACAAACTTACATCTTCTGACAACCTCAGAGTAAACAGACAAAAAAATTAAAGGATTAATGCAGACTCTTTTCTTCTTCTTCTTTTGGCTGCTCCCTTGCACAAAGACTTGACAGTTGTTTTTACGCCAGATGTCCTTCCTGACACAACCACAGACCACCGAGCTACCACAGCCCTCTGTGTGGGGCAGAGAGCTGCTGTCTAGGACACCTGGAGGAGCAGATGGTGGGGTTAAGGGCCTTGCTGAGGGGCCCACGGTGGGGTGAATGAGGGTGGGGGCAGGTGTGGGTAATTCACCTACCCACCCACATTTTTGATGTTGTCGGTACCGGGGCTTGAACCTGCAATCTTCTGATCACAGAACCACCTTCTCTAACCTCTGTGCCACCACGCCCCCAGAATGCAGACATTTATAAAACACAAATAAATCTTCCTTCAAACAGTTAAATGTAGATTGATGTGTTTGTCGGTGAGTTAAACACTGAATTGTTTCATCTGAAAGAATGTTTTGGACCAGAGCAGGTTTGTCCAGAACTGTCACGGCCCTGTGGGCTTCTTTTAATGCACTAACAGAGTTTCATGTCACTTTTATCAAATGCGAACAAGCCTTTGCCATTGTCTGTGTGCCTGTCTGTTTAATGAATTCAATTCAAAAATACTTTATTCATTCCAAAGGGAAATTAAGTGTTGTTGTAGCTCATCATCCTGTTTTCATTCAAGAGTTGTTATAGACGCTGATAGATGTGGGCAGGAAGGATCTCCTGCAGCGAATCTGAATAATCTGGCCACAGATACAGATCCGTCCACCTGGATCCAGCTTGTTGTCAGATCCAGCTTGTTGTCAGATCCAGCTTGTTGTCAGATCCAGCTTGTTGTCAGATCCAGCTTGTTGTCAGATCCAGCTTGTTGTCAGATCCAGCTTGTTGTCAGATCCAGCTTGTTGTCAGATCCAGCTTGTTGTCAGATCCAGCTTGTTGTCAGATCCAGCTTGTTGTCAGATCCAGCTTGTTGTCAGATCCAGCTTGTTGTCAGATCCAGCTTGTTGTCAGATCCAGCTTGCTGTCAGATCCAGCTTGTTGTCAGATCCAGCTTGTTGTCAGATCCAGCTTGTTGTCAGATCCAGCTTGCTGTCAGATCCAGCTTGTTGTCAGATCCAGCTTGTTGTCAGATCCAGCTTGTTGTCAGATCCAGCTTGTTGTCAGATCCAGCTTGTTGTCAGATCCAGCTTGTTGTCAGATCCAGCTTGCTGTCAGATCCAGCTTGTTGTCAGATCCAGCTTGTTGTCAGATCCAGCTTGTTGTCAGATCCAGCTTGTTGTCAGATCCAGCTTGCTGTCAGATCCAGCTTGTTGTCAGATCCAGCTTGTTGTCAGATCCAGCTTGTTGTCAGATCCAGCTTGTTGTCAGATCCAGCTTGTTGTCAGATCCAGCTTGTTGTCAGATCCAGCTTGCTGTCAGATCCAGCTTGTTGTCAGATCCAGCT
Source organism: Garcialebias charrua (assembly GCA_038048925.1). NCBI lineage: Eukaryota > Metazoa > Chordata > Actinopteri > Cyprinodontiformes > Rivulidae > Garcialebias > Garcialebias charrua. Next base: position 22,617 of record JBBPBX010039572.1, read on the forward strand.
TGTTGTCAGATCCAGCTTGTTGTCAGATCCAGCTTGTTGTCAGATCCAGCTTGCTGTCAGATCCAGCTTGTTGTCAGATCCAGCTTGTTGTCAGATCCAGCTTGTTGTCAGATCCAGCTTGCTGTCAGATCCAGCTTGTTGTCAGATCCAGCTTGTTGTCAGATCCAGCTTGTTGTCAGATCCAGCTTGTTGTCAGATCCAGCTTGCTGTCAGATCCAGCTTGTTGTCAGATCCAGCTTGTTGTCAGATCCAGCTTGTTGTCAGATCCAGCTTGTTGTCAGATCCAGCTTGTTGTCAGATCCAGCTTGTTGTCAGATCCAGCTTGTTGTCAGATCCAGCTTGTTGTCAGATCCAGCTTGTTGTCAGATCCAGCTTGCTGTCAGATCCAGCTTGTTGTCAGATCCAGCTTGTTGTCAGATCCAGCTTGTTGTCAGATCCAGCTTGCTGTCAGATCCAACTTGTTGTCAGATCCAGCTTGCTGTCAGATCCAGCTTGTTGTCAGATCCAGCTTGTTGTCAGATCCAGCTTGCTGTCAGATCCAGCAGGCTCTGGTCCTCCAGGGCAGCAGGACTGTCCAAAAGTTCCTCGTCACCACGGACAGATAGCTGAAGGTCCCGGGGTGTGATCCCCGTCCTCCCTTTGTCACTAGCCAAGTTTCCCACCAGCTCCATGATCCCAGCAGTCAAGTACTCAGACACCGCTACCAGGTTGACAGGAATTCATCCACGACGCCTCCTTTTCAACTCATTTGGGATTTGGGGCTATAGTTGAGGTATGTGAGCTAATGAGATGTTAAACAGCTGCTCCTGGTTGTTAAAAAAAATAGAATCCTACTTTAAGTGAAGTATCCTACAAAATACAGGACAGATTTTGTGAATATGTTTTAGTCCATTTGCTTTGAAATGGTCAAATATCTAAATATATTTTTCTGTATTTTGGAATTGGCAGAGAGTGAGTTTAGCCAAAGTCACTTCTGTCCACCCTGGTGCCTTACAGTCACCAGGAGATTACATAGATATGGTTTCCGGTAGGACTGGAAAGCACCTTGCATGGTAGTCTGCCGCTACCGGTGTATGAATGTGTGTAGCATTCAATGTGTGTAGCACTTTGAGATTTTCACTAATGAAAAGTGCGTTATAAATTGAATTCATTATTATATGGTGTTTTCCTCGTCATCATTAAAAGCAGATAAACCTGTGCCAGTCAATACATTTACATCTTTTTAATGTAAATTTTTTATCTTTTTTATGTACAATACATCTATTTTACATCTTTACTTGGACTCTGAATATATCTCCATCCACGATGTGCTGTCAGCCTGAAGTCATTCTAGGTAGCACTGAAAGCAGCTCTGAAATATTTATTACTGTAATTTCCCTGTAGCCAGTTGGAGAAACATACAAGAAGAAAGAAGAAACAGGCACGGAGAAAAAGAAACAAAATGATATTTTTGTTGTAAATTCACTAAAACATTATATGAACTTATTGTATGACACCTGTCCTGTTGATTTATATTTGACAACTCATTTTTATCTGACAAATAAGAATAAACCACTTCATATATCCTCTCACTGGACAGATTTAGGTTTTAATTCAATCAGCTGTATATCATTTAAACAACAAATTAGAAGTCGGCTAATTGATGGGTAGGTGATTATTTATAGCTTTGTTGTTGTTTAAACTAAGTTGGCCTCTTGATCATAGGTTAAGGTTGGAAGGTTGATGGTACTATAAATCCAGAGCTTTGTCTTGTTGCTCTGCTTCTTGTATGCATGACAATGCCCTCATCACTGCGGACAAGGCATCACCATCAAGACACCAAACTACTTCAACTCCTCAGTTTGAAGCAGAGACATCTTTGACCAGTGGGAAGTAGATCAATTTATGTTTTTATTTTTTGGTTGAACTACTCCACTTAATTTTTTTTAACTGCATTGTTCTTTAAAAAACCCTTCATAGAGCAACGTCTAAAAAGCCACTTATACCTCCTGTGATTGACAGAGTCAATGACTGAATTACCTCAGCTTCTTGTCAAGGTCACTGTATAAGCCTATTATCCACTCCATCCATCCATCCATCCATCCATCTTCTTCCGCTTATCCGGGGTCGGGTCGCGGGGGTAGCAGCCTAAGTAGGGAGGCCCAGACTTCCCTCTCCCCAGCCACTTGGAGCAGCTCCTCTGGGGGAATCCCAAGGCGTTCCCAGGCCAGCCGAGAAACATAGTCCCTCCAGCGTGTCCTGGGTCTTCCTCTGGGCCTCCTCCCGGTGGGACATGCCCGGAACACCTCCCCAGGGAGGCGTCCAGGAGGCATCCTAACCAGATGCCCGAGCCACCTCAACTGGCTCCTCTCGATGTGGAGAAGCAGCGGCTCTACTCCGAGTCCCTCCCGGATGACTGAGCTTCTCACCCTATCTCTAAGGGAGAGTCCAGACACCCTGCGGAGAAAACTCATTTCAGCCGCTTGTATCCGAGATCTCGTTCTTTCGGTCACAACCCAAAGCTCATGACCATAGATGAGGGTGGGAACGTAGATCGATCGGTAAATTGAGAGCTTTGCCTTTCGACTCAGCTCTCTCTTCACCACGACAGACCGGTACAGAGCCCGCTTCACTGCGGATGCTGCACCTATCCGCCTATCGATCTCACGCTCCAGTTTTCCCTCATTCGTGAACAAGACCCCGAGATACTTAAACTCCTCCACTTGGGGCAGGACCTCATCCCCGACCCGGAGAGGGCATGCTACCCTTTTCCGGCTCAAGACCATGGCCTCGGATTTGGAGGAACTGATCCTCATCCCGGCCGCATCACACTCGGCTGCAAACCGCTCCAGCGAAAGCTGTAGATCACGACCTGATGAAGCCAATAGGACCACATCATCTGCAAAAAACAGAGAAGCGATTCTAAGGCCACCAAAACGGATCCTCTCAACACCTTGGCTGCGCCTAGAAATTCTGTCCATAAAAGTTATGAACAGAATCGGTGACAAAGGGCAACCTTGGCGGAGTCCAACTCTCACTGGAAACGAGCCTGACTTACTGCCGGCAATGCGGACCAAGCTCTGACACCGGTCGTACAGGGACCTAACAGCCCATATCAATGGGCCTGGTACCCCATACTCCCGGAGTACCCCCCACAGAACCCCCCGAGGGACGCGGTCGAATGCCTTTTCCAAGTCCACAAAGCACATGTAAACTGGTTGGGCAAACTCCCACGCACCCTCCAGGACCCTGTTGAGGGTGTAGAGCTGGTCCAGTGTTCCACGACCAGGACGAAAACCACACTGCTCCTCCTGAATCCGAGGTTCGACTATCCGACGGACCCTCCTCTCCAGAACCCCTGAATAGACCTTACCAGGGAGGCTTAAGAGTGTGATCCCCCTATAGTTGGAACACACCCTACGGTCCCCCTTTTTGAATAGGGGAACCACCACCCCAGTCTGCCAATCCAAGGGAACTGCCCCCGATGTCCACGCGATATTGCAGAGTCGCGTAAGCCAACACAACCCCACAACATCCAGAGCCCTAAGGAACTCAGGGCGAATCTCATCCACCCCTGGAGCCCTGCCACCGCAGAGCTTTTTAACCACCTCGGTGACCTCAGCTCCAGAGATTGGAGAGCCCGACCCAAAGTCCCCAGGCTCCGCTTCCTCAGTGGAAGACGTGCCAGTAGGATTGAGGAGGTCTTCGAAGTACTCCGCCCACCGACTCACAACATCCCGAGTTGAGGTCAACAGCACGCCATCCCCACCATAAATGGTGTTGGTCGCGTACCGCTTTCCCCCCCTGAGACGCCGGATGGTGGACCAGAATCGCCTCGAAGCCGTACGGAAGTCATTCTCCATGGCCTCTCCGAACTCCTCCCACGCCCGAGTTTTTGCCTCAGCAACCACCCGAGCCGCATGCCGCTTGGACTGTCGGTACCTATCTGCTGCTTCCGGGGTCCCACAGGCCAAAAAGGCCCAATAGGACTCCTTCTTCAGCCTGACAGCATCCCTCACCGCCGGTGTCCACCACCGGGTTCGAGGGTTGCCACCACGACAGGCACCAACAACCTTGCGGCCACAACTCTGATAAGCTGCCTCGACAATAGAGGCGCGGAACATGGCCCACTCGGACTCAATGTCCCCCGCCTCCCTCGGAACGTGTTCAAAGCTCTCCCGGAGGTGGGAGTTAAAGCTCCGTCTTACGGGAGACTCTGCCAGACGTTCCCAGCAGACCCTCACAATACGTTTGGGTCTGCCAGGTCTGACCGGCATCCTCCCCCACCATCGGAGCCAACTCACCACCAGGTAGTGGTCAGTTGACAGCTCCGCCCCTCTCTTCACCCGAGTGTCCAGGACATGCGGCCGCAGATCAGATGAGACGACAACAAAGTCGATCATCGAACTGCGACCTAGGGTGTCCTGGTGCCAAGAGCACATATGTACACCCTTATGCCTGAACATGGTGTTCGTTATGGACAATCCATGACGAGCACAGAAGTCCAACAACAAAACACCATAAGCCTATTAATCAAAATTTTAACTGAAATCAAGAACATTAATTGAGATCTTGTCCACAACTTAATGTAGATTTTTTTATTTTATTTTAACAAGGATATCTGCTGCGCTTCCACCTTCCGTTCGCTCAGGAACACTTTTTGGCAAGAAAGAGATTTTTAAAACTAATTGCCAGAGTGAAGAATTTTAAAACTTTGTTTCTGATGAATCATGTAGACTAGAGAAACTCTAGCTTTTCAGAAACAATTACATAAAAACATGTTTTGTACATGCCTACCATTAATTTGTGTTCTTAAAACCAGTAAAAAAATATAATACAATTTTGGGGCTACTAAAACACAGTTTTGGACACAGCTTGAAACTTAAAAACTTTAATATTTACAAAAACATTAAAACAAAAACTCACTAAAAACCTTTATTTTTGTACTCACCACATGTGGTACATGTGGTGGAATGAACTTGTGTACACAGGATCCCAGTTACATCCAACAAAAGTACAAAATGTAAAAGAAAAACAGTAATAAGATCTAAGATATGAACTAAGACAAAACTTAAAATACGTTGAAAACAACACGCCAAACAGCAGTACAAACAGGAGTCTGTGCAGATGAATGAACACAGCAGCATGAAACAGATCAGCAGCAACATGATGTGATTTTTCACAGTGATTATCCTGGTTAGGGATTCATGAGTCTAGCAGCTTCAGGGTAGAAGCTGTTCCTCAGTCTAGTGGTTCTACACTTAATGCTCCTTAACCTCCTTCCTTAGGGGAATGGGGCACAAAGTGTGTGTGCTGGGTGAGTGGGGTCCTTCATGATGCAAGTGGCTCTCTTCTTGCATCTGGAGGTGTATATGTCTGTGATGGTGGGGAGACTGACTCCAACATCTTCTGTGCAGCCTTCACCACTCTCTGTAGAGCTTTTCTTTCTGCAGCTGTGCAGCCTCCATGCCACACGTTGATGCTGGAGCACAGGATGCTCTCCACTGCACACCTGTAGAAGGAGGTGAGGACTGAGCTTCTCAGACCAGCTCGTCTCAGCCGTCTGAGGAAGTAGAGTCTCTGATGACCTTTCTTGATCAGGCTGGTGGTGTTGTTGCTCCAGCTGAGGTTGTCATTCATGTGTACACCCAAGTACTTGTAGCTGGAGACCACTTCCACCACAGATCCACTTATGTTCTGGGGTTGGGGGTGGGGGGTTGTTCCTTCTGAAGTCCATGACCATCTCCTTTGTGTTCTTCACATTGATGTGAAGGTTATTTTCTTTGCACCAGCTCTCCAGGTGTTCCACCTCCTGCCTGTAGCTTGACTCATCGTTGTTTGTGATGCATCCCACCACAGCTGTATCATCTGCAAACGTTACAATATGACAGCCTGGCTTGGTAGGTGCATAGTCATACATGAGCAGAGTGAACAGGAAAGGGCTCAGCACAAACTCCTGAGGGGAGCCAGTGTTGAGGGTTATGGTGGAGGAGGAGAAGTTGTGGATTCTCATGGACTGCAGTCTGTTTGTTAAGAAGTCTAGGACCCAGTGGCAAATGGATCCCATACCATACCATTTTATTTATAGAGCACTTAAAACAGCAACAAGGCCAACCAAAGTGCTGTACAAACAAGCAAACAACAGGCAACCCATAGGCAACATACAAAATGAAGTACAAACAGAATAAAGACATAAAAACGTTGCAAATAATAAATATAATGACCAAACTGTGTGAAGCAACAGCTTCAAAACACAGATCATCAGGTGTTGAAAGCAGCGGAATAGTAGTGGGTTTTTAAACGTGATTTGAAAACCGAGAGGAAGGGGGCCTGTCTGACGAGCAGAGGTAACTTGTTCCAAAGTCTTGGGCCTGCTACAGAGGAGGCCCTGTCACCTCCTGGAACTATGAGAAGTAACTGGTCCGCTGACCTCAGAGAACGTGGTGGGACATACGATTGTAGCAAATCAGAGATGTGGGGTGCGAGACTGTTCAGCGATTTGTAGACATACAGGAGAATTTTGAACTGGATTCGAAGATGAACCGGTAGCCAGTGCAGGGAGACCAAGACTGGTGTAATGTGCTCTCTTTTGTCTGTACTGGTTAAAAATCGGGCTGCTGTGTTTTGGACTAGCTGTAGCCGTGCAATGGTGGTCTGACTGATATCAAGCAGTAGTGAATTGCAGTAATCAAGCCTAGATGTAATGAATGCGTGTATTACTGTCTCCAGATTATTTTTGGATAATTTGGGCCTCAGCTTAGACAGTCGCCTCAGCTGGAAAAAACATGTTCACATGACTGTTGAGTTTCATGGAAGGATCCATTATCACTCCCTGTCAAGGATGGGTTTTTGAGTTTCACTGATAGACCGAACACTGATAAAGTTTTGACAATTTTATTAAGAGACTGAAAGCAGGATCGGGTCCGTAACATCACAGGAAACTGGAGCTCTGCACATGAAATGATAATATTAGCCACAGGACTTGAAAGAGGGAATGTTTTTATATTAAATAAAAACACCAACCTTCTTAGGGTGTTTCTGGCCCGAAGGGAACTCCTAAGTGATGTAATCAGGAGGTGACGTAGTCCAGAGTGACTTCCTTGTTTCTCGTGAGCCTTCGTGTGGGACTTGGCACGAAGGGGGGTTTCCTTGTTCCAGAACAGGGTCATACACAGGTAATCAGAGAGCCGAATCAAATTCGGAGGAGCAGACTTATCTCTTGGT
>JBBPBX010039573.1:0-29819 GCA_038048925.1 Garcialebias charrua
TTTGTCTTATCTGGTATACAGTAGCTAGATTATTCTCTATTTGTTGTCACTGTCTCTCGTCTTTAAATATTGTCCATTTCTTCCATTTTTTGTCCATTTGTGTCTGTTGAAGTCTCAGTCGATATGTCAGTTTCTCCATAATGTAGATTTCTTCTATTATGCCAGTCCATTGTTCTTGGCTCGGGGTGTCAGTCTTTCCCCATTTCCTCGTAATAGCTTTCTTACAGGCTATTAACATTATCTTGATCAGATACTTGTCCTTTCCCCTTATATTGGTACCTCGAAAATTGCACAGATATAGTACCCCACTACTCAAGGGAATATCATATCCCAAAATCTTATTTATCGTTTCATGTACATTTTCCCAAAATTGAACAATTTTAGAACAGTTCCAAAATATGTGTGCATGATCGGCATTCAAAGATCCACAATTTCTCCAGCACCCCCGATGGGTGTCACTATATGCATTTTTGACTTTAGGTGTAATGAAAAATCTTATTAGATTTTTCCATGTGAATTCCCTCCATATCCGTGAATTGGTAGATGTCTGATGCATTTTCCACATGTCTAGCCAATCTTCATCTGAAATTATCACATTAAGTTCTGATTCCCATTTCTCTTTAATATACTTAGTTGAATGCTTATTCATCCTCAGTTTTTGATATAAAGTAGAGATGATTTTAATTTTTGTTCCACTTAATGAATTTATCACAATTTGCATCAAGCCATTCACTTCAACAGAGGGATCCCATCTGATTTCTGTTCTATAATAATCTCTTAACTGTAGATACCTGTAAAATTCGTGGTTATCTAAATTATACTTCTCCTTCAGTTTTTGAAAACTCTCAAGTTCCCCATCTTTCTGAAGAGTGTACCATCCTGTGACTCCCTTGTTGATCCATTGTTTAAACCCTTTATCGTAAATTGCTGGTTTGAAATCGCTATCATACGCTACCCACCTGAGCATCTTCATTTCGTTGTTAATCTTGTATTTTTTCAGTGTTTTGAACCATATATCCAATGTAAAGATTGTAATCGGATCCATATATTTCTTGATTTTCTCATATCTATCTTTGTCCCCGATAACGCTTTGAATTGGATATCCTCCAAATTCCTTCTCTATTTCTTTCCACTTGGCCATATAATCCGGTGTGCACCAGCATATAATATGTCTGAGTTGGGCTGCACAAAAGTACTCTCTTAAATTTGGTAAACCCATACCTCCTTTGTCCTTTGGCAGCTGAAGAGTTTCATATTTAACTCTAGGTTTTTTTCCGCCCCAAATGAATCTAGATATCATCTTGTCCCATGTCACAAATTGATTTTGAGGAATCTCTATTGGTAGTGCCTGGAACAAGTATAAAAGTTTTGCTTGCACATTCATTTTAATAGCTTCAATTCTTGAATTCAAATCTAGGGGTAAAGTAGTCCATCTATATATATCTTTTTGTATCTCCTGGCTTATTTTATCATAATTTGCTTTATACAATGAAGATAACTCTTTAGTAATGTTAACCCCTAGATATTTAATCTCTTTCATATTCCATTTAATGGGCAATGATTCCTGTATTTCTTTTGTCGGACTATAATTAAATGTTAGAATTTGTGTTTTGGTTATATTTATTTTATATCCCGAAAGGTTACCGTACTTTCCAAAGAGATTCATCAACTCTGGTATCGATTCATTTGGTTGTTCGAGGAAAGTTATTATATCGTCTGCAAAAAGCCCTATCTTGTGTTCTTCTCCCTTTATTGTAACTCCCTTAATTTTTTCTTCTTGCCGTATCGCTTGTGCCAGAGGCTCTATAAAAAGGGCAAACAATGTAGGTGATAGACTGCATCCCTGCCTGGTTGATCTTTGTATGTTGAATTTGTCGGTTAGACTTCCATTTATTTTAATCCTCGCTGTGGGGTATTGATATAATGTCTTTATACACTGTATTGATTTACTACTGAATCCAAATCGTTCTAGCGTTTTATATAGAAATTCCCAATTTACTAAATCAAATGCTTTTTCTGCGTCAACACTTACTAATACGGTACTTTGCTTTTTCTGCTGTGCTTGATCAACTATGTGTAGTACTCTTCTGATATTATCATGTGTTTGACGTCCTCTCATGAATCCTGTTTGGTCTTCCTCTATCAGATCTGTTATAAAGTTATTTAATCTATTAGCAATTATGGATGTGTATATTTTGTAGTCTACATTTAATACTGAGATTGGTCTATAATTTCCACAGTGTTCTTTATCTTTCCCTGGTTTTGGTATGACCGATATAATTGCGTCTCTCCAAGACGGAGGAATTTTATTGTTATTCAGTGTCCAATTGAATGAGGCTGTAAGTGTTGGTGTCAGTTCCTCTCTAAACATCTTATACCACTCTGCCGGGTATCCATCGCTGCCAGGTGACTTGTTATTTCTTAATGTATTTATTGCCTCTTTCACTTCCTCTGTTGTGATTGCTGCTGTCAGTGTCTCATTTTGTAATTTGCCAATTGTTGGAAGATCTAATGCATTTAAAAATGTTCTCATTTCCTCTTCATGTGAGAATTCAGGCTGTGTATATAGTTTTTCATAAAACACTCGGAAAATCTCCTCTATTTCTTCTGGATTATCCGTTAGTTCTCCTGTATATGGGTTTTTAATTTTATATATCGAATTGAGTGTTTGCTGCTTACGTATCCGTTTAGCTAACAGTTTAGCTGCCCTTGAACCTGCTTCATAATAATTTTGTTTCAGAAATGTACTTCTTTTTTCAATCTCTCTTGTTAGTATATCGTTTATTTTGTCTTTTACCACCTTGGTTTCTTGATATATTGTTGGGTCTTTTGTTTGCTGGTATTCCTGTTCTAGTTCCCTAAGTCTTTCCGTATTTGCCCTGTATGTTTGTAATTTAAGTTTTTTATCCAGCGCAGTTGCAGCTATTAGCTTTCCCCTGATGACTGCCTTCAAGGCATCCCATATTATTGTCGGGTCTACCGTTCCGTTGTTGTTTTCCTCATTATATTGCTTTATTTCTGCTTTTATCTTCTCTTTCTGCTGTTCACTGTTTAATATTCCCACGTTCAGTCTCCACACCGTATTTCGCTTCCTGTTACCCAAACGGATCTCTAAATAAATTGGGTTGTGATCAGAAACATCTGCCGCCCCTATCCTGCATTCCTTCACTCTGTGTTTGTCATCTACCTTTGTTAAAAAATAGTCTATTCTAGAATGTACTCCATGAGCAGCTGAGTAATGCGTAAAATCCTTTCTTAATGGATGGAAGCTTCTCCATACATCCGTCATTCCCATTTCTTCCAATGAAACTTTTATGAATTTTGACAGCTGCATTTTGCTTTTTTTGTGGCTCGTTGTGTCCATACTATGGTTCAAAACCACGTTCAGGTCACCGGCGCAGATTAAAATTCCTACTGTTTCAACTGCTATTAAATCAAATAGGTTTTTAAAAAAGTTTTTATTGCTCTCAGGGGGTGCGTATACATTTACCAAAGTTATTAGTTCATTTTCTATTCTGCCTTTTAATATGATATATCTTCCTTCTTTATCTTTTAATTCTTTTTCATATTCAAATTGTATTGTGTTTGAGATTAATATAGCAACTCCTCTTCTACATCCCTCCTTATATGAGCTGTAATATAAATTCCTGTAGCCATACTTTTTTAATGTTTCATGTGTTGTTTTGGATAAATGAGTCTCTTGTAGGAATATAATTTGTGCTTTTTCTTTTTTTAATTTTGTCATCACCCTTTCTTTTTTACTCGGATTATTCAGACCATTCACATTCAGTGACATTATCTTGATTTCAGTCATAACTACACTTTACCAGTCCCTTCAGATATGCACCCAAGCAATTCAAAACAAAACAAAGCCAGCATGAACTTTTGCTGACCAAACACACAATGAACTTTCAAACATGGGGGATCCCTCTTCCCCAGGTCCCTGTTGGTGGGCGGAGAGGAAATCCTCACCTCTACTGAGGGCCTCTCCCTAGATCTAGTACTACTCCCATCCTGTGGGGTACCACTCCATCTAGACATGTCCAACTTTAACATCCCACTCTCACTCAGTCGGTTCTAATTAACTTTTGTAAAATAAAATAAAAAAGAAGCTTGAATAACTCCCAGCCTTCCCTCTGCAGGTCTCTTCTTCTGTCAGTTTTTTTTCTTCTCCACAGCATGGTTATGGTAGAATACTTTGTTCAATGATGTGATCCATTTTTTGTGTCCATACCTCTTTTTTCCCGCAGTGTCCACTTCTCCTAGGAGCACATCATTTTAAGATTTCCATTGGAAATTTCGTAGTTTTTCTTTTGCTCGGTGTGCCGCTCCTCGTTCTTTCCCCTTCACTCGCTGCCACCCTGCTGCTCCTCGCTCCTCGTCTGCTCCTCGCTGTTTCTCCTCCGCCGCTGCGTCCCCCCCCGGCTCAGCAACAGTGTAGCCTCTTTCTTTCATGTCTTGCGCTGCTAACCTGGCGCTGTCGTACGTCTTCGTTCCGTTGTCCCAATGAATCCTTATTTTATCAAGTGGTGTTTGGAAACGTATTCCTTTCTCCTTCAATATTTTTTTAATGTCAATATATGCCTTTCGTTTTTGTACGATCTCGGTCGGGTAGTCATGATCAAAGTAGATTCGTTTTCCCGACACTTGGACCTTTTTCTGCCACGCTTTCTTCAGGATCATTTCTTTTGTCTCAAATTGTAAGAAATTAACCACGACTGACCTCGGTGCTGCTTTTGGGCTTGATTTCGGGTTGCGGCCGGCTCTGTGGGCTCGTTGAATCTGGAGATTGGTCCCCTCTGGAAGTTCGAGCTCCGTCTTGAAAAGTTGCTCCAGGAATGTGGCTGTGGAGCTCCCCTCCACCTCCTCCGGCAAGCAGAAAATTCGGATGTTATTTCTCCTTGATCTCCCTTCAAGATCGGTAAGTTTTTGTTGCATTCGCTGCGTTTGTTCCACCACCGTCGTTAGCATCTCGTTAGCATCCGTTTTCCATTCCTCCACCTCCGATATGCGCGTCTGTGCCTCTGTTATACTCCCTCTTTGTGCCTGTAGCTCCCGGTCACTCTCGGACAGCTTGCGCTCCATCTCTTGTCGAAAATTCTTTATTTCTTCTCTCATTTCTTTCTTCATCTCGTCCTTGAACACGGCTAGCTCCTTGCACAGCTCCTGCTGGAGCCCTTTAATGTCACTCCTGATAGCCGTGAGCCCATCTTGCAGCGTTCCCGTGTCCTCGTGTTCTTTCATTCTCCCTGTTGGGTCTTTTTCGTGTTCTTTGGCTTCGTGTTTTTTAGCTTTGTGCTCGTTAGCTTCGTGCTCGTTAGCTTTGTGCTCGTTAGCTTCGTGCTCGTTAGCTTCGTGCTCGTTAGCCTCGTGCTCGCTAGCTTCTTGCTCGCTAGCTTCGTGTTCGGAGATTTCTTCTGTTACCAGCCTCTTTTCAGCTCCTTTTTGCTTATTATAGTTTTTCTTGCTTCTTTTCTTGTTTAACCCACTCATGCCTTAGTTTCATCTATCATGTTCTGGTTTAGTTGTGGGTATTTTTAACCCGACTGTAGCGAGCTCTCTTACTACACTCCTACTTCCTCCGCCATCTTCCTCTCCCGAAAGCACCTTTCTATCTTATCAAGACACTCAAAGCTCTTTAAAACACAATCTGTGTCCTCATTACCCATTCATACAGCACTCTACTAGAACTGTACAAAGAATAATCAGTACTTTATCACATTCATACACTGATGGGACACACATCAGAGGCAATGAGGGGTTCAGTGTTGCCCACTGCCCAGGAACACTTCAGCATGTGACTGCTGGTGGAATTGAACCCCCACCTCTCCCATTGGAGGAGACTGCTCTAGCCTCTCAGCCACAGCTGCCCTCAGCTGAAGAGGACTATTATTTAATAGGTGTAAATAAATGTCTAAAAAATAAAGTAATGTATGTAAATAGTTCATTTTTTAGACATTTATTTTGTAGAGTTACAGCTGTTTGTTAATAAATGTTGCTGTGTGACAACTGGGACAAAGCTTTGACTCAGAAATATATTTTTGTTATTCTTTTATGGAAAGAAAATTATATCGAGATATATATCATATCATATATATCATAACAATATCGAGATATGAATTTTGGTCCATATCGCCCAACCCTAGCGCCCAGCTCTATCAAAGGAAAATATTGGTCAGTGGCAGGAAGCTACCGAGAGACGGCAGGAAGTCCTTCAAAATAAAATATAAAAATATAAAATGTGAAAATTATGAAAAAAAAAATGCATAAATCATCATGTTGCTAATTTGTTTTATGTTGCTGCTGACCTGTTTCATGTTTTGTTCATTCGTGCTCATCTGTTCACACAGACTCAGGTTCATGCTGTTGTTCGGCATATTTTTTTATGCTATCAGTGTTTAGTGTATTTTTAGTTGATATTTTTCTTAGTTCATATCCTAGATCTTATTACTGTTTTTTCTTTTATATTTTAATACTATTGTTGGATGTAACTGGGACCCTGTGTACATAATTTTGTTCCACCACATGTGGTGTGTACAACAAATAAAAGAACCTTGGATCCTTCAATCCTTGAATAAATACAGTAATACGCTCCTGCATATGGATGGGTTACAAAGTTTGAGGAAAAAAGAAGTGTCTTGTATACCAGCAATTACGGTACATACTCCACCCATGGCCTCCCTCGGAGTTGAGGCGTACACTGCATTTTCACAGGAAATGCAATTCCTCTAGTTTAAGTAAAACTTGCTAAATGTAAAATACGTTTTGACCAGGAATTGTCCCAGAGACGGTTATAAAAGAGTGCTAACTGATTGAATCAGCAGCATCATTAGTTCAGTCTAAACAGTCAGAAACCAGCTTGTAATGATGTTTTTATGTTCCTTTCCCAGTGGACCGCCTGCTGACCCCCTCCTACCATCAGCTGACCCCACTGAAGGATCAGCTGAAGGAGCTCTTGGAGAAGCTGGACCTGAGCACTGCCATGAAGAACAGCCCATCCCGCAGTAAGAGGCTCAAACTGCTCAAAAGAACTATAATGGCAGTCCGCAGTGAGATCAGATTGAAGAACGCCCCCCCACCACCACCCTTCACCTCAGGTCCAGTGCCAGCTGCCAGTCAGTCAGAGGAGCCACCACCAGAAGCTCCAGCGCACCCCCTACCTCCACCAATGTTAGGGCTAACTTCACCATTTCAGCCTCAAATGTCGCCCAGCAGCTCGGAGCCGCCGCCTCTCAAGCCCGTTCCCCCCTGTTCAGACGGGACCCCCAAGGCGCTTGATGACGACTCCAACACATCTACCTCAGTGCCTGTGAACATTTGCAATGGGCACGTTCCACACCAGCTCCTTCCCAACGGCAACGATTACACGGAACCATCCAGAACCTGCAACCGACGGACCAACATCCTCTTCCAAAAGTCCAAGAGTGCCAGTCCGCAGAAACCACCCGAGGGCCAAGAGGCGTCTGCTGTGTCGGCACCGCCACCCCTGGGGGCCAAAACCTTCCTGTCCGTGGTGATCCCTCGACTGGAGACGCTTCTCCTGCCCAAGAAAAGAACTTGCCGAAGCAGTGCGGACAGCGAGGAGGACGAGGAGGCACCAGTCAAACGTCTCAGCACAGGTGCTCGATTAAACCGGCTGCTTGAACAAACATGGCTGATTTATAAGACATTCATCTTCCTTTACCCTAACCCTTATGTTCCTTTGTCAGGAGTAATGAACGGCTTTGTGGCTGAGGAGAAGGGGGTGTCCTCGTCGCCTCGGTTGCTGGAGCCACGTCGCCGATGCGCCTCAGAGTCCAGCATTTCTTCCAGCGGCAGCATCTTCTGTGGCACGGGGTGAGTGAACCTTCCCGTTTCATCTCCATGAAGTTCATCAATTATACTGCAAATCATCACACGCAACATTAAAAGCTGTTACCTGACGAAGACAGGGCGTCTCTGTCTACAGCAGGGGTGCCCAGACCTTTTCAGCATGCGAGTTACTTTTAAAATGACCAAGTCCAAGTGATCTACCTACTATAAAAATACAAAACACATTTATGAACATATGAAGTATGCTTTTTATGTTTTACATTCTTGTTCATGTTTTTTATGGCACCTTGATTTATTGTTTTATAACACTATGTTGTCTTTCTAGAACTAGGTTAGGGTTAGACAGCCAGCAACAGAGAGAGGAGGGGCGGGGGAGCCTGAGTGAGCCAGATGTTACACACTGGGGCAAGAGCTGCTAGTTTATTTAAAGTAATCAAGCGCGAACCGAACATTGGTCCAGTCCCTCAGTGGGCACTGAACAGAGTCAGGCCACCGGGAAATGTCCCGGCGAGCAGTGGAAAACTGACACTCGTTTTGATTCGGGGCTATTGACAAAACATCTGGGGCTTTAGCCCCGGAAGCCCAGGTCTAACGACGTGCCTGGTCTGTATAGAACTCATCACACAAGGACCATACACTATAAAGTGTAGACCCTTTGGTACAGCAAATGACAACATCTTTTATCACACAAGACCAACCACACAATAACATTTTCAGTTTAGTATTTTTTTCTTTTCATATGTCCATAAAAACATGTTTCACTGCTGTTTCTTCAATGTCCATAAACAAATAAATACAAGTCCATTAATCTAAAAAAGCTAAGTCTGGTCCTCTGGACATTCAAAAAACAAAACATGAATGTTTTTGAATGTCCGGAGGACCAGACGTAGCTTTTAAAAAATTTCTGCCTGGATTATTGAGCAGCATCAGGGTACACGTCCTTTAAGTTTTGTCTTTTCAATGTCCATAAACAAAGACAAGTCCCTTCCCCACAACAAGTGTCCTTGATTCCTTCCCAGAGTTCACAAGGCAGGTAATGGCTCCCACACATATTTAGCCTCACAGCAAGAGAGCGATCATGATGAAAATCTCTGAGGCAGAATCAGCACTCAGTTTTCTGTTATCATGAGCAAACTTTTGACTCAGTGATGTCACCAGCTTCCAGCACTTCCATGTTCACACATCGGAGCGGCAGTTTATTATAACACGAGGGTTTGAACGGCCCCGGATTTATTTTAATGGCTTCTATAAAAGCTCTTGTATCTTGTATCTTGTATAGGACGGAAGGGTTGATGTGGCTGCTGCTCTCTCAGTCCAGAGAGAATTGTCATCTTTATAAACAGGACAGAAATCAGTTTGAACAGCTGACAATCAAGTGAGTCTATGAGATAATGTAAACATCTCCCACTGAGGCTTTGTGTTAAAACACATGTGCACACGCATGCACGGACAGACGGCATATTTCTATCAACAACATTGCGGCAGACACACTACTTTCTGATCTACCTCTGATGGAATATATTTTGAGTCTCATATTTAATTAATCCAAACCTGAATGTAGCTGCTGTGACCAACATCTGTGTTGGAAGAGACACAGCTGGATCCAGTTCTAATATCACTGTTCACAGAACTCGGTAGGCGTATATTTCATACGTCGTGCTGCACGATAACATACTAAATGTGTAAAATTATAACAGTTTAACAATAATAAACAGTATTAATGTTAGCGTGGGAGATATATAAAATTATCTGAGCTAAATGAATCTGAGCTAAATGAAGCTATCTGGACTCAAGTTACGTGATTTAAACAACGTAAAACATGTTGCGTGTTATTAAAGTTGAAAATGAAGACATCAGTTTTAATTTTTATGTGTTTATTTATTCAACATCACAAACTATATGTCACACAAACACTGATAATTAGTGGTATAACGGTACACGTGGGTGTACCGAAACTTTCGGTATGGCACATTCGGTTCGGTCCACCTGCGTACGGTTTCGGTTATTTTTTTTACTCATTAAATTTTATTAACGAGAGATTATACCATACCATACCAGTTTATTTATAAAGCACTTAAAAATACAGCATCAGCCGTCCGAAGTGCTGTACAAAAACAAAAAAAGCACAAAACAATAAAAACAATCATATAAATAATCATAACATCACAAGTAAAATAATACAACATTAAAACAGAGATGTGAACTCACTCTGGTTTAAAAGCCAATGAAAACACATGTGTTTTTAAACGAGTTTTAAAAACAGATATTGATGGGGCCTGCCTGACCTTCAGTGGCAGCTCGTTCCACAATTTAGGAGCCAGAGCTGAAAATGCTCTGTCTCCTCTGGTCTTATAAAAGGTTTTTGGGACTGCTAAAAGCATCTGGTCAGCGGATCTGAGAGCACGTGATGGCACATAAAGTTGAAGCAGTTCAGACAGATAAGAGGGACTAAAACCGTTCAAAGACTTAAAAACAAACAATAAAACTTTAAAATGGATTCGAAACTGGACAGGAAGCCAATGAAGGGACATTAAAACTGGAGTGATGTGCTCACGTCTGCCTGTACCAGTCAAAAATCGTGCAGCAGCATTTTGTACCAGCTGCAACCGTGAGAGCGAGGCCTTATTTACTCCGATCAGAAGAGAGTTACAATAATCCAGCCGTGAAGTACCATATTTTTCGGATTATTGGTCGCACCGGAATATAGGTCGCAGTGTCCAATTATTGCCAAAATTTTGGAAAAATCCATAAATAGGTCACACCTGAATATAGGTCGCACCTACGTCCCCGCCGATGTAACGCGTTATCCACCGCTGACGCGCCGCGTGACCGCTGAGACAACCCGGCAATATGGACCGAGTGTTTAGCTCTGCTGCTAATGTCTGCCAGAAGCTAATAGAAGCTAAACATGAGACCAGTCCGTCTCTGAAAACACGAATAAAAAATTGAATCTCATCTAAAATGTTTTCTCCAGGACATAGTTAAGTACATTAGAGCCTTATAATTACACTGTAAGCGGAAATAAATATACACCGAGTGTACACCGAGTGGTTTTGAAGCTATTTATAACATAAATAGAAGCTAAACACGAGACCAGTCCGCCTCTAACACGAAAAAAAAAATCGAATCTCATCTAAAATGTTTTCTCCAGGACATGGTTACGTACATTAAAGCCGTATAATTACACTCTGTAAGCAGAAAAAATATACACCGATTGGTTTCGAAGCTATTTATAACATACCGTAAACAGATATACATCCACAAGCTAACAAGCTATGCTAATAAAAGATCGTTTTTAAAAAAAATCTCAAACATCTAATAAAGCTACTCACTTGTAAACGTCCACACTGTGATTCCATTCCATTCTGTAAGTTTCAGAAAAATCCGCTGAGTGGTTCTTGACTTATCTTGCTAACAAACAGCAAACAAACAGAGCTAACAGGAGCTACATCCAGACCAGGAGGCCGACAGTCGGTCCGAGCAGAGGAGCTTTTTTTCGGACACATGAGCTGGAAACGGTCTTCTTCTTCTTCTTGGGTCGGTGGTGGTGGTACTACGCTGCACTGCGCCCCTAGCGGCCGAAAGTGGTACTGCACCATTTTCTGCCAAAGTGAAAAAGGCTCATATCTGAGTCAAAAATTGGTCTAAAAATATGGGGAAAAAAATCCATAAATAGGTCGCACTGGTGTATAGGTCGCAGGCCTTGAAAAAAAACAAACATAAAAAAGTGCGACCTATAGTCCAAAAAATACGGTAATAAAAGCGTGGATTACTGTCTCTAAGTGGTGTCTAGAAAGGAGGGGCTTGATTTTTGACAGGCGCCTCAGATGAAAGAACGAGGACTTAACCATGCTGTTGATGTGACAGTCCAGTTTCAGGCAGGGGTCAATTTTCACTCCTAGATTTGTCACAATCGACTTTTCATATGGGGCCAAAGAGGAAAAATCTAAAGTGGTGCTCTCTCAGTCCAGAGAGAATTGTCATCTTTATAACACTACTACTGTTATTATGTGCCACGGAACTATTCCTAGGCGTGTTTCAGCACGGCGCTATTATCTTGCAGCACGCGTAGCATTTAGCAGCCTAGCTTCTCGTTGTGGTCTCCTGTTTGGGAACATTATGGCTTTCTTGTTAAAAGACGAGCGCAAATCCAAAGCTGTGTGTTGGCGTTGTTTCACGGTGATTGGATCTGCAGCAGCAACACGTCTAACTTGTTAACGCGCTTGAAACGACATCATCCGAACGTGAACGTCTCTTCTAAATGGTAAACGGTAAATGGAGCTTACTTATATAGCACTTTCCAGCCCCCTATGAGGGGCCCCAAAGCGCTTCACAGTACCAGCCATCCACCCATTCATACACACATTCATGCACCGGTAGCGGTAGACTGCCATGCAAGGCGCCAACCAGTCCTACCGGGAGCAACTCAGGGTTAAGTGTCTTGCCCAGGGACACAACGAGGTATGCAGTGACCGGGGATCGAATCCGGGACCTTCCGGTCCTGAGCCGGCTGCCCTGCCTCTACACCATCTCGGCCCCTACAAGCAAGAAAAGCAGCTTGTTGCAAAGACCGAACCGCAAAACAACCTTCATCAGGTAATTCAGATCGGTCCAGATCAATAACACAAGCTGTAAGAGTTTTTAAAGCTCTGGATCAACGTCTGAATGTTGTTGATGCACCAGCTTTAAAGTTATTGAGCCTCGTTACGACATCCATCACGTCAACACTTCAGCCAAAAAGTTCAGCACTTTATGAAAAAACTAAAACTGATATTGTCAACAAGCCTAGAGCAGATTAAAGCCCTGATGATGATGATGATGATGATGATGACCGAGAGATTCAACCACCTCATAACAACCGTTCAAGAAGAGGTATTGTTCTTTTATTATTATTATCTAATTAACCTTTTTAAATTAAAAGCTATAATCTTTTTAATTTTAATTTTTTTTACCTCTTTGTGTTTTATTTCCAGTCTGGGACAGAGATAGCAGCTGAGTCTTCTTCCTCTTCAGGGAAATCCACCAGATCACCTGCAGCTAAGAAGTGTGTGATGACTGAACTCTGACGCCGGGTACACACCAAACGCGTTTTGAGCAGCCGAAGCAGCCAGTTTACATGCAAAGTCTATGTGGCCGCGCATCGAGGAGCGGCGAAGCGTGACGCGGCGCGTTTTGAGCAGTTTGAGCAGCGCAGCAGGGCGCGGCAGTTCTTTTCCGCGCACGCGGCGCGTCTAGAGCAGCGGCTGCCCGAGTTCAACAAATTGAACTTTGACCTACTTTGGCTGCTCGCAGTGTAGCAGCAACCAATCGGGAGAGAGACTGCTATGTGATGACGCAACGACAACGGGACTTTTTTTGGACTTTTTAAACGAGCCTCCATTAAGAAACCAGCCTCCGGTAAGAAACTTGGCATTTTTACAGTTGCTGCTGTCCGCTCGAGCTTGATCACCCCAAACATAAAAAAAGTTTTAATCTCAACAAAGACTTTCGGAGCTGCAGTTCGGCTCGTAGAAAACCCACTCATTTAGTAACGAGGCTCACGAACAGCTGATTTTATCTGCCCGGTGAATAAAAAACAAAACAAACCCGACCGGAAAAGGACCAAGACGCTCCTCCCACTGCGCGTCACGAGACGCGTTCGGTGTGAACAGACATCTGTTGACAAGCAGCCAACACCGCGCGTCAGGAGCGTTTTTGCTGCTCAAGACGCGTTTGGTGGGAACCCGGCTTGAACTTTTCCAGGGACTTGTCCCACCTGGAGGAGCAGGTCCAAGAAAAGGTTGTGAGTAATGAGGACAAATACAGACACACTGCTTTCAATGTTGTTACTGAGATGATTTTCTCCACTGCTGGAAACATTCACTGCAACTAGATCTGAGCTTTTGGCAGAAAATGTGGACAAGTTGGTCTTGTTGGACAAAAACTTAAAACTTGATTAGTTAGATTGTAAACAGTCTATTGCTGCTTATTGTTCTGGTTCTGACTGTTATTGTATTTATTAAGATTTTTATTATTGTTCATATAGTTTATTTATTGTAAAGATTGCCGTTTATTTAAAATATCCAAATAGGTCACTTTTATTTATTTTTATACAAATTTATTGTTTACTTGGCATGTTTTCAAAATAAACGTTTTGAAAGTCTTTATTTATTTATTTATTTTGTACCGATCAGACTCTCACTTTGACTCGGGAGCTTTGACATTGCATTAATCGCTGCTGAAGTTCTCCTCATTTTCCGATAGATCAGTGCTCCACAAACGCCAAAGGGCAAAGCGCCTGCTATCATAAATCCAATTATGTACAAATCTTCCACGTCTTCTACAGATAACACTGAAAGACACATCACTTTCCACTCGCCCAGGAATCCATGGCGTATCCTCCCGGGTGCGTCTGCGAAGGGCAAGCTGGTTCCCCCGGACCCTGCCATTTTGTTGAAAAAATCTTGTCAATAGAGCTGATCGCCCATGAAACTAAATCCATCTCAATTTGCGTTCGAGATGAGGCGCTGCAGACAAGACAAGAAGCCGCGCAAGGTGAGGAAAAGTCGGGGAAGGGAAGGAGCGAAGGAGAAAAGCTGCTGCCTCTTCCAGAGCCGGAAGTAGAAGATGTCAGTTAAGGAGATGAGAAGAGCCTTAAACACCAGAGAAGATTCAGGAAGAGATATAGAAGTCTGCATCAACCCTAACCTCTGTGAATCCAGTCACCTGCTGGTGGAATGTGAGGGACAATATGCTAATGCTATCAGACTGACAACCAGGTATCTGTGTGTGCAACAAGCATCATCCACGCCCTCAGTCAGAACATTTTCTACTGCTGGGGACACAATCAGCCTAGCCTGGCCCTCGCCTTCCTGCACAGCTCCGCTCAATAATGTAATAGAATAATGCGGTTAGTAAGGTATTTAAACACTTACTGAGCCATCATTATTGTAGATGCGCAGTTTAGCAGACTTTAATCTTGCACAAACTGCCACCAAAGTGCGAGTTCTTCCTTTTTCCGATACTAAATTGTTTCTACTGTGATTAGCCAGAAATGTAACTTCACAGGAGACTTCAATTTATATTGGTCTACCAAAAAAATAGACCTTTTATTGAAACTATCACAAAAATTACATTAAACATTTGTATCGATATTAGCTCTGATTTAATAACTACGTTGACAAGAATTCAAATTAAAACAAACAGACAATTAGGAACTTTCTGTTGGCACATTACTTGACAGATTAATAGCTTATGAAAAATAAGAAATAGGAGGAAGGAGTTCTGGAGCTAAGTTAACTAAAGTTGTTTACTTTGAACCAACCAGGGTGGCAGGCTTTCCCATACGGATCTTAGCTGTACTTCCGACACGTGCAGCATACAAACAACGCCTCTTTACCTGGTGACGAGACGTCTTGCGAGGTGAGGACTGAGAAGTTTGTGGACACTAACGGACTGTGTTGTCCAGTGAGCGTCCAGATGACTTCGTGCGTGTATGACTGGGTCAGACGAGCGGGAGCACGCGTTCACCGGCAGGAACAGACTCCAATCGCACTGGTTGAACTTTCAAAATAAAACTTTAGAAAACAAATTCTTCAGAAAGGAGTGAATGGATCAAAGTAAGGCTTTACTATGATCCCAGCTGAGACGTGGGTCGTTGACACATGACCGGGCCGTCTCCAGCTTTTCCAGAGGAGAGAGCAGGTTGACAGTTCGTTCTCCTCGAAACTCTAACTTCCAAATAGGAAGTGCCCATTATATGGGAGGCGGGATCTGACCCACCTCCTAAATGACTACTGGCTGAACTAACAAAATAAAAGATGGAAGTTTAATTCCATAGGCAGAAAGACTCTTGACGGACACCAGGAAAACTGTT
Source organism: Garcialebias charrua (assembly GCA_038048925.1). Classification (NCBI taxonomy): domain Eukaryota; kingdom Metazoa; phylum Chordata; class Actinopteri; order Cyprinodontiformes; family Rivulidae; genus Garcialebias; species Garcialebias charrua. The sequence continues at coordinate 15,668 of JBBPBX010039573.1, forward strand.
TACATAAATCGGCCAGATGGCCTGCCTGTGAACACAGCTAATGTTATGTCTAACTTTCACAGACAAAACAGAGAAGGAAGCTGAACAGCTAACAGTTTACCCTGAACTGTGTCTTAAAATCAGAGCCTGCTTGCTTTTGCAGAAATAAAACCAGCAGAAGGCCAAAGCTCATGAAAGTAGCAGATCATCATTAAAATGACAAAATATACTGTAGATCAATTCTGAATTAACACACATTAAAGAGAAAGTTCAATCTGATTAATTAGTGTCCATTAATTCATAATAATTGTTAACCAAAATAGTGTTTACTCGTCTCCTTGAAGGTTTCAAGAAGGTGTAACACTGAGAGTTTCAGAGAGATGCAGAGAGGTGTACTTGAAGGTCAAGCCTAAAATAACAGAGGCTAGGTGTATCACTACAGTCCCCCTTTTTGGAAGTCATCGCCTGTCCTTGGAGATGAGTTCCAACACGAAAGGATACCACCGAATGTCTCTGACCTCTATGCAATCCAGCAAGTGGAAAAAAAAAATCAAAAAAAGTTCAAAATTATACTCCCATAATGTTTTGGAAATTCCATACTGTTCGTAGGTAATCCCTTTGCGGTAAGCTTTCAATCCTTTGGAAAACATAGTCTGTTAACCCATGGAAAACTGAGTCTGTGATCCCTTGGAAAACAAAGTCTTATAATCCACAACGGTAAATCCACAACGATGGGGGTTATTGATTTCATCAGCAAGAATGGTTTTTAATCAGCATGTAGAGGGGATCCCTCGATTGAAGCAGAGGAGGCGGGCCTTGGATGAAGGTTGAAGACCAACGTTGGATCAGCAGGTCCCCACATCGAAGGTTGCAGGCTGGATGGCTTCCAGTCGGTGCCACCCTGGTTCAATGTGTCATGCAATTATGTGGTTTTAGGTGGGCTTATGATTGGGATTCTACATTAAGCCTTACCTATATGCACCTGGTATGTAAGCTATCATGGATTAGATCAGCTACAATTACCAATTAAGGGGTGGATCAATGCTGTAAAAATCAGAAATAGGGATCTATACCTATAGAAATGTGGAGGGCTTCTGTAACGAAGGCCTCTTCATTCAAACTATTCCTCCATTCATTATTTAGTTTAGGTTAAACTAAAATAAAAAAAATGAAACTAGTTTGGTCTAAATGTCTGTTGTCTTTTAGACGAACGACGCAAGATTTGGTATTCCCTATAAATTTTGAAGTCTATGGCGAGACTCATCAAAATGAATAGATCTAGAATAGAAACGATCGAATCGGTTCTATCTAAATGATTGGGAGATCAGTGTAGATTATAGTACCTTAAGTAGTATTAATCTACAATGACTTTTCAAAGATTGAGATCTTTAACAAAATGAACAGCATGTTGGCATAGTTAAATCCATTTAAGTCTTCAACTTATCAACAATCAAAACTAGTTTTGGCTGGGAGTGTTCAGAAAACAATAACAACGTCAATAACACAAAAGTAGCAATCAAGCAACTAAAAACAACGTTTCACTACAACAAACTCACTCTGGTCGTCAGATTCCAACGTGTCACACACAAGAAAAACAGTTCTTAGCTTTATAACCGATGTCAATTAAATCCTGCAGATTTAAACGGTTGTTAAGGTTAGTTTTTGTTGTGGGTTTTATGCTTAGCGTTTCTAAGTTCTAGTTGGAACGGTTTCTTTTCGCAACTAGAATAGTTTAAACTGTTTAGTTTATTTACTATCCTGTGCTTGGACGACCTTCTTTTCCCATGAAGTCTTTGAGTTTGCGAGATCTTTGTCGTTTGTGGGGTTATTGAAATCTTTGTCCTTGACATGGGCATGACCTAACATCACCCCCCTGTGGTCATGAGGGACCAAGCACACGGGTGTGGACGTCCGTCCATGGGCACGAGTTAGGATGCCATTGTTTAGTTTAAGCTGTTCGCGCAGTTTATGGGGAACCTTGTACAGGAACCTTATAGGTTTCGGCCAACGTACCTCTGTACGTTTACCTCTTTCTGCGTAATGCAGGTGTGTCACAACAGTCGGCGCCATCGCAGGCGTGTCTCTGTCGTTGTGATGTATGTCTTCCCACTTCATGAATGAAGAGGTGCTCTTTGAGTCTGTAAGAACTATGTCATTCTGAGTAGTTCTAGATTCAAATGCTCTTGAACCAAGGTTTCATCAAAAGCTTGGCTGATAACTGAATTACCTGTCCCAGAGGACAGCACAGCGTTCTCGGTGCGAGATCCATGGACCTCTACACCGTCCTCTACCTGTGGTAGGAAGTGTGAGTCTGCCCCCCTTTTGTTTGAGGAGGGGTCCTCAAAATCAGTAACAATGAAGTCCAAGTGACTGTCAGCGTGTTGTAGACTGTCACTACGTGGGCTCAGATGTCCTTGAACCAAGACTTCACTGAAAGCTTGGCTGTATGCCGAATTACCTGTCCCACAGGACAGTACAGCGTCATCGGTGTGGGACTCTTGGATCTCCACACCTTCTTCTACCGGTGGTAGGTAGTGTTCAGTGAGCGCCGAAGGTGTCAGCTCGCAGAGGAGATCCTCGGGATGGGCCAGAGTCTGGTCCAATTGTTGAGTCTCCTCCGTCTCACCTGTATATGAAGGTTCACTTACCGGGTTTGTGGTCTCGGTTGGGGAATCCCTTGTGACCTTAGCGGTACCTGTTGTTAGACAGTCAGTGTCCTGACCTTGGGGAGGTACCACGAATGGCAGTGGACTGCTCACTGTGGCCCACATTGTCTGATTGCCATAATTTATAATCGCTTCAAAGCGATTTATAAAATCTTGGCCAACCACAAATGGGGCCCGGAGTGAGTCAAGTTCAGACACATATACCGGGTGGTATAGTGACATCTCGCCAATCTGCATGTGAACCATGGCTATCAGGGTTGTCCTCGCCTTTGCGAGGCCTTGTTGCTCACCAGAAGTGTATTTCACAAAGTGTATTTGCCTGCCAACACCGTTAGCGGCGGTCCGTAGCCTCTCAAACAGCTCGGCCGACATGATAGTCACGTCTGAGCCGCTATCCAGGAGTGCTTCTCGCGTGAACACCCCTTCCAGTCTGAGTGGCAGGTAAGCTTTCTTAGCGTGCCCCATTCTCATAAATTTACACAGAAACCTTCTAGGTTTAAGCACACACCTCTGTGTACGCGTAACTCTGTCTGTGTAATCGTCGTAGCTGTCAGCATCATGATGGCTGTCTGCCTCATGACCTTCAGGATGCGGATTTTCAGCAATTTGTTTGCTGTCAGCATCTATGTCAGTGTTGACGTTGTTGTTGTCAACTGTGTGCACTGAGTTGTTGCAAAAGGCAGTGCTGCGCGTCGCTTCATCAGGATGAACAACGTTGTTTGTGTTATCATCAAGGACAACGTCACACGTTGTGTCAGCTTGGTCAACCACTGTAACAATCAAATCATTTGACAAACAACTCACAATCTCAGTCACGTCCACGCGCGGAGGCGCCGCTTCCATAATCTGGAGCTTGTGTGACGCTTTGCATGTCTCGAACTGTGCAGTTCGAGGGGCATGGGCAGGAGGGCCGCTCCTCGGGGGCACATGTCGGGACAGACCATTTTTCAATAGTTCACGGTTCCCATGCAACCTCCTTCGAATTTCACCAACAGTGAGATCCATGAGAGAACTCTTTTGGTCCGATCCGGACCATCTGGGTTCATCTGGAGGGCGAACACCTACCTTGTGTGGTTCTCTGCTCCTCTCAAGGTTTTCAACCTGAGGGGCAGGGGGTTCAGAACTCCTACAGCTCGTAGCACCATGCTGTTGTATGTTATTATGAAAAACCTGTGACCTCTCGCACTTTGAAGGAGAGGGAACCTCTACTACTTCCTGCGAGTGGGATGTGACCTTTTGACCTGGGCACACCACCGAGGGTGTTTTTCGCTGTTCGAGCATGTCAAAAAATTCCACAGCACATTGTTTAATTTCTGCCATGGTACTCTCTTTGCAATTAACATTGAAGCGAACACATTTCATTATGAAAGGTATCAGATTCAAAGTGAAACGATTTTTAAACTCCGCATCTTCCTCTAAGCCAGGTACAGTTTTATTCCCTGTGTAAACAGAGAGGAGCCTGTCGTAAAACACCAGGGGATGTTCACCTGGTTCCTGAAGGACGTTCTTTGCAGCTAAGTGCCTATCAAAGGATGCACCTGTTAGAACGTCCATCTTTGTACTGAGGTACTGTGAAAAATCAAGTCACGTGGGTCTTATATCACAGTGGACAGTCTCACCATGAGACGCCTTCGGCAGTCAACATGGAGTCCAAGATGTGAGATCAAATAAAAATCAGTGATTCCTATTAATTTGTCGACCTGTGACAAGGTCAAACAAAATTGGCTGTTGTTTGTGTGATTTTGTGAAAATCAAGACAAAAGAAGCCTCATGTGTGTCATTTTAAACTTGCAGTTTAAAAACAGGGACAGACAGTTTTGCACAGAATTGATGATAAAAATGTCAAGTTTTATCAAGGCTGTATTACTTCTGTGTAACCGTTCTGCCATCAACATTTGATTATACGTGAAAATCAAATGAAAGGGTGCCTTGTGTACAATATTCTCAAAATGTTTCCCGTTTAAAACAGGAACATTCAACATGTACACATTACAGGAAGACTGCGTCTTCTAATGTAACCAGCAGGGGGCACAGCGCTGGAAATGAGTATCACAGCGACTGTAATTTCTCTTTCTGACCGCTATAGAGGCGCTGTTATCACCTGTGAGCGCAGACGTGAGCTGCCAACATTCACAGACGTCTAACAACGGGTCAAAAGCATCAAATCAGAAAGCCCAGAGCCCTGACGTGACAAAACTCTAGTATCCCCTTTCTCACAAAAATGAAATTATGTGAGTAAAATCGGTTGGACTGTGAAACATTTTAAACTGCGTTTAAAAGAAAAAAGGTCGGGCCTTCAAAGGAGCTGCAGCTCCCGGCGTCACGTGACCTGGTCACATGGCGATCGGCAGTCAACAGAGCAACAGACTCAATCCACCCATCAAAATCACAAAAACACCGCGTTTAAACAGTCTTTTCAATGACAGTAATGGACAAACAAGCCTGAAACTTGTCTGGGACAAGCAGCTGTGAAGTGAAAGTTGACGAGGAGCGGGGCTTCAAACCCACTGCGCAAGCGTCAACACTTACAGCGTAATCGACCAATCACAGCGAAGACAGAACTGTAGTTCTAAAACCCAAGTGTTCATGGGAAATTGTGTCTTCTAAACCTAACGCCGCCCACGCGCGACGTGCCGCTCGAGCGGTGCGTTCACGGACCTGCGGTCTCTTGAACTCTAGCGAGGAACGGACTTTTTAACGTTCTAAAACAGTCATAAATATCGCAAAACACCGCGGTTAAGCCAGTCTTTTCAACGATATCACGCGCATAGAACTCAAACAACACAAATAAACCGTCAGAAATGTGTACATAAATGAATCTGACAACCAGAGTCTACAGAAACCAACGTTCTTTGAACACAACACACAATGGACCAATCACAGCGTTTTAAGCAGCCATCTTGTCCCTGTACCGCTAACGTTAGCTCGACCCAAAGTACTGGACTCTCTTTCACAAAATAAACGACTTTTACACCGCAGAAAAATTCTGTTAACGAGCACAACACATCCAAGCTAACTCTCACGCCCCCAGGGGAGGCAGCACCCTAACTGTGTACAACAACGGACTTTACGTCAAACGGAACCGGATCTCGGTCCGGCCCAAAGCGGAGTGGGTTTTCCCGAACCTCGGCAAACACGTTGTAACAGATTAGGTAAAAATGGAGCAGCAAAGAGTGAAACAGACGTTTAACAGTAAATCGCAGATGTAAGAAAATGAAGCAGTGTGACTCGGCGGTCACAAAACGAAAAAATGCATGCAGCCTCGCGACACGTAATGAAACGTCTCACAAAAACAAACATTCATTCATCCGCAGCTCCAAAACCCACGTTCAAAAGTGAAAGAAAAGAATAATTCTAACGGGAAAACGCACCAGACAATGCCACTATAGCAATCTCTGAGACACTCACCAGCCAAAACCACTCCATAAGTCCACCACCAGGATGCAAACTATGCCACGACACCGTAACAAAAATAAGCCACACAAAACAACTTAATAAACGTTCCAGGAACTCGGACGAGCCACCAATTGTAATAGAATAATGCGGGGTATTTAAACACTTACTGAGCCATCATTATTGTAGATGCGCAGTTTAGCAGACTTTAATCTTGCACAAACTGCCACCAAAGTGCGAGTTCTTCCTTTTTCCGATACTAAATTGTTTCTACTGTGATTAGCCAGTAATGTAACTTCACAGGAGACTTCAATTTATATTGGTCTACCAAAAAAATAGACCTTTTATTGAAACTATCACAAAAATTACATAATAATAATAATAATGAATTCAATTTATAACGCACTTTTCATTAATGAAAATCTCAAAGTGCTACACGGTGCAACAGAAATTAAATGTCAATAAAACAAGTAATAGAACAAGTAAAATCAATAACAGTATCAACTAAGATCAAAAGTAGAATCATGAGGAGGCAGAGTATGCTCGGTTGAAAAGAAAGGTCTTCAAGCCGCTCTTAAAGTCAACCACAGACTGTGGGACCCTCAGACAGTCAGGAAGAGAGTTCCACAGGCGGGGGGCAGCCACACTGAAAGCCCGGTCTCCCATGGTCCTTAATTTGGTTCTCGGAATGTGAAGGAGATTACTGTTCTGTGACCGCAGCGACCGGGTGGATGAGTGTGGAATAAGAATATCCTTCAGATAATCTGGTGAAGTTCCATGTAAGCATTGATGTGTAATGAGAGCAGTTTTGTACTGAATTCTGTAGGCGACAGGAAGCCAATGAAGGTTATGAAGAATGGGCGTAATATGTTCAAATTTACGAACTCGCAACAAGATCCTTGCAGCACTGTTTTGAATATATTGAAGTTTCTGAAGGTTTTTGCCAGGGATTCCAATAAACAGGGAGTTGCAGTAGTCGAGCCTGGAGGAGACAAAAGCATGGACGAGCTTCTCAGCATCGGAAAAAGTTAGGGATGGGCGAAGTCTAGAGATGTTTCGAAGATGGAAGAAGCAAGTTTTAAACAGAAGCTTAATGTGATTTTCAAATGTAAGATTGGAGTCCATTTTTATTCCAAGATTTGTAACAGAGGTGGAGAGGGGGATGTCTTGTCCAGAAAAGGAAAGTGTTGTTATAGTAGATGTCTGTACCTGGTGAGGGGTGCCAATCAGTATGGCCTCGGTCTTGGAGCAGTTTAATTGAAGAAAGTTCTGATTCATCCATGCCCTAATTGCCTCCAGGCAGGCAGAGAGGGCAGTGAGTGAAGATGGAGATGACAAGGTGGAAGATGAGGATGCTCCAGTCCTGATGTAAAGCTGTGTATCGTCGGCATAACAGTGAAAAGAAATGTTGAACTGATTAATAATTTGACCTAAAGGCAGCATGTAAAGGGAAAACAACAGGGGCCCCAGAACCGACCCCTGAGGGACACCACAGGAGACAGAGACTGTCTGGGACGTGGCGTTGCCAAGACTAACACATTCCAGCCTATTGGAGAGGAAAGATTTAAACCAGTCCAGGACGGTGTCACAGAGACCGACCTCCACATGAAGACGGTGGAGGAGGATACTATGGTCCACAGTGTCGAAGGCTGCAGTGAGGTCAAGGAGGACAAGGATGGAGGGAGAGCCAGTGTCAGCAGCCAAGAGGACATCATTAGTAACTCTCAGCAGTGCAGTCTCAGTACTGTGAGCTGCCCTGAATCCAGACTGGAACTTCTCATACAGGGAGTGTTGTTGTAAGTGATCCTGCAGCTGAGCAGCAACTGCTTTTTCCAGCACTTTAGACAGAAAAGGGAGGTGTGAAATTGGGCGGTAATTAGAAAAAATGTCGGGATCCAAATTAGATTTTTTCAGAAGAGGCCTAATGATGGCAGTTTTTAGAGGCAGTGGAACATGACCAGATTGAAGAGACTGATTTATTATTTGAGTGATAAGTGGGCCTATTGCAGAGTGATTGGATTTTATGAGAGACGAGGGGAAAGGATCCAGGGCGCAGGATGAAGGCTTCATTTTCTTGATGATGGCCTCCACCTCACTCTGAACAACTTCGTCAAAGCTGTTAAGGGTCCCAGAATGCATTAAACATTTGTATCGATATTAGCTCTGATTTAATAACTACGTTGACAAGAATTCAAATTAAAACAAACAGACAATTAGGAACTTTCTGTTGGCACATTACTTGACAGATTAATAGCTTATGAAAAATAAGAAATAGGAGGAAGGAGTTCTGGAGCTAAGTTAACTAAAGTTGTTTACTTTGAACCAACCAGGGTGGCAGGCTTTCCCATACGGATCAAGCTGTACCTCCGACACGTGCAGCATACAAACAACGCCTCTTTACCTGGTGACGAGACGTCTTGCGAGGTGAGGACTGAGAAGTTTGTGGACACTAACGGACTGTGTTGTCCAGTGAGCGTCCAGATGACTTCGTGCGTGTATGACTGGGTCAGACGAGCGGGAGCACGCGTTCACCGGCAGGAACAGACTCCAATCGCACTGGTTGAACTTTCAAAATAAAACTTTAGAAAACAAATTCTTCAGAAAGGAGTGAATGGATCAAAGTAAGGCTTTACTATGATCCCAGCTGAGACGTGGGTCGTTGACACATGACCGGGCCGTCTCCAGCTTTTCCAGAGGAGAGAGCAGGTTGACAGTTCGTTCTCCTCGAAACTCTAACTTCCAAATAGGAAGTGCCCATTATATGGGAGGCGGGATCTGACCCACCTCCTAAATGACTACTGGCTGAACTAACAAAATAAAAGATGGAAGTTTAATTCCATAGGCAGAAAGACTCTTGACGGACACCAGGAAAACTGTTTACATAAATCGGCCAGATGGCCTGCCTGTGAACACAGCTAATGTTATGTCTAACTTTCACAGACAAAACAGAGAAGGAAGCTGAACAGCTAACAGTTTACCCTGAACTGTGTCTTAAAATCAGAGCCTGCTTGCTTTTGCAGAAATAAAACCAGCAGAAGGCCAAAGCTCATGAAAGTAGCAGATCATCATTAAAATGACAAAATATACTGTAGATCAATTCTGAATTAACACACATTAAAGAGAAAGTTCAATCTGATTAATTAGTGTCCATTAATTCATAATAATTGTTAACCAAAATAGTGTTTACTCGTCTCCTTGAAGGTTTCAAGCAGGTGTAACACTGAGAGTTTCAGAGAGATGCAGAGAGGTGTACTTGAAGGTCAAGCCTAAAATAACAGAGGCTAGGTGTATCACTACAATAATAATAATGATGTTTTTCCACTACATTAGGGCTTAGTGTATTTCTAGTTGATGTTTCTCTTAGTTAATCCTAGATGTTATTACTGTTCTTCTCTTGCATTTGTTGTTGGATGTAACTGGGACCCCGTGTACATAATCTCGTTTTCATCACATTGTACCACATGCGGTGCAAATGACAATAAAGACTCTCTGACTCTGACTCAATTCTCATTTCCCTTCACTGCTCAGTCTGGGACTTCTCCCATAGACAACGATTTCTCCGGCTGATTTTTGACCGGACCAATCAGAGAACAGAAGGGGCGGAGTTTTTGGCCCCTAACCCACGCCCCCACCTGTCCAGCGCAGCCAGCGAGCAGCCGCATGTTCTCATTCAAAGCGATGCAGGACTGTTTTATATGTGACACAAATGTATTAATTTCCCCTTCTTAATCCCTTATCTGGAGTTTTCTTTTGTTTTTTTGCCAAAAGTCAAGTGATCGCTCCCTCCTCCCTCCTCCCTCCTCCTCCTCCCTCCTCCTCTTCTCCCTCCTCCCTCCTCCCCCTCCTCCTCTCCCTCCGCTATGAGGAAATGCCTCAGGTTGTCACGAGAGAATTAAACTCGGGTTTTACGTTGCTGCCCGAGTCCCATCAGATTTTCTGGTCTTCTGGTGTGTTGCACCAGCGATCCATGGTTTTATTATATATATATTTTTAGAACGTTTTATTAACATATAAACACAGAATATGCAGCGGCAGCGAGAGAAAATGCTGCAGGAGGCGGAGCTGATGTCAAGTTCAACAGACCACGGGGGAGCAGCCATGGCTCAGAGGGGGAGGGAGCAGAATGCTTTTCCCTGTTCAAAATTTTTCTAAGATCCAATGGTTTTGTTCCTCAGCAGAGGCCACGCCTCCAGCAAGAATCGGTTCTCTATGAAGAAAGTCCAGACCCTAGTACGAAGCGAAGTGAAGGACAAGGGTCTGGTTTTAACCAGGCTACCATCAGCCAGGAGCAGGCTGGTTTGTGTCCAGAGAAAGAAGACATGTGGATGTTTCTGAATAAAAACTGTTAAGAGAAAAGGTCCTCAGTGTGTAGCAGTGAGCATTAGACTCTGATGTGTTACTAGTTTGCAACTGGTCTTTTGACCTGGAAATTATTCATTTATTTTTATGTAAGAAAACTGCTTGGAATGGAAAAATAAAACTCAAGATTTGTACTGTAATGTTTAATGTCATTTTATTCTTGTTAGAATTAATATTAATTACAAAATTGGTACCGAAAAAAGAACCGTTCAGGAACCGACACCAAAGAGAAGGTACCGGTACCAAATTCTTTTGAAAGGTACCCAGCCGTACACCTGGATCAGCACACTCACTTTTTGCCCCACTCCCCTCAGGAAGGAGGTTGAGGAGCATTAAGTGTAGAACCACTAGACTGAGGAACAGCTTCTACCCTGAGGCTGTTAGACTCATGAATAAATAACCAGAATAATCACTGTGAAATATCACATCATGTTGCTGCTGATCTGTTTCATGTTGCTGCTGATCTGTTTCATGTTGCTGCTGATCTGTTTCATGTTGCTGCTGATCTGTTTCATGTTGCTGCTGATCTGTTTCATGTTGCTGCTGATCTGTTTCATGTTGCTGCTGATCTGTTTCATGTTGCTGCTGATCTGTTTCATGTTGCTGCTGATCTGTTTCATGTTGCTGCTGATCTGTTTCATGTTGCTGCTGATCTGTTTCATGTTGCTGCTGATCTGTTTCATGTTGCTGCTGATCTGTTTCATGTTGCTGCTGATCTGTTTCATGTTGCTGCTGATCTGTTTCATGTTGCTGCTGATCTGTTTCATGTTGCTGCTGATCTGTTTCATGTTGCTGTTGATCTGTTTCATGTTGCTGCTGATCTGTTTCATGTTGCTGCTGATCTGTTTCATGTTGCTGCTGATCTGTTTCATGTTGCTGCTGATCTGTTTCATGTTGCTGCTGATCTGTTTCATGTTGCTGCTGATCTGTTTCATGTTGCTGCTGATCTGTTTCATGTTGCTGCTGATCTGTTTCATGTTGCTGCTGATCTGTTTCATGTTGCTGCTGATCTGTTTCATGTTGCTGCTGATCTGTTTCATGTTGCTGCTGATCTGTTTCATGTTGCTGCTGATCTGTTTCATGTTGCTGCTGATCTGTTTCATGTTGCTGCTGATCTGTTTCATGTTGCTGCTGATCTGTTTCATGTTGCTGCTGATCTGTTTCATGTTGCTGCTGATCTGTTTCATGTTGCTGCTGATCTGTTTCATGTTGCTGCTGATCTGTTTCATGTTGCTGCTGATCTGTTTCATGTTGCTGCTGATCTGTTTCATGTTGCTGCTGATCTGTTTCATGTTGCTGCTGATCTGTTTCATGTTGCTGCTGATCTGTTTCATGTTGCTGCTGATCTGTTTCATGTTGCTGCTGATCTGTTTCATGTTGCTGCTGATCTGTTTCATGTTGCTGCTGATCTGTTTCATGTTGCTGCTGATCTGTTTCATGTTGCTGCTGATCTGTTTCATGTTGCTGCTGATCTGTTTCATGTTGCTGCTGATCTGTTTCATGTTGCTGCTGATCTGTTTCATGTTGCTGCTGATCTGTTTCATGTTGCTGCTGATCTGTTTCATGTTGCTGCTGATCTGTTTCATGTTGCTGCTGATCTGTTTCATGTTGCTGCTGATCTGTTTCATGTTGCTGCTGATCTGTTTCATGTTGCTGCTGATCTGTTTCATGTTGCTGCTGATCTGTTTCATGTTGCTGCTGATCTGTTTCATGTTGCTGCTGATCTGTTTCATGTTGCTGCTGATCTGTTTCATGTTGCTGCTGATCTGTTTCATGTTGCTGCTGATCTGTTTCATGTTGCTGCTGATCTGTTTCATGTTGCTGCTGATCTGTTTCATGTTGCTGCTGATCTGTTTCATGTTGCTGCTGATCTGTTTCATGTTGCTGCTGATCTGTTTCATGTTGCTGCTGATCTGTTTCATGTTGCTGCTGATCTGTTTCATGTTGCTGCTGATCTGTTTCATGTTGCTGCTGATCTGTTTCATGTTGCTGCTGATCTGTTTCATGTTGCTGCTGATCTGTTTCATGTTGCTGCTGATCTGTTTCATGTTGCTGCTGATCTGTTTCATGTTGCTGCTGATCTGTTTCATGTTGCTGCTGATCTGTTTCATGTTGCTGCTGATCTGTTTCATGTTGCTGCTGATCTGTTTCATGTTGCTGCTGATCTGTTTCATGTTGCTGCTGATCTGTTTCATGTTGCTGCTGATCTGTTTCATGTTGCTGCTGATCTGTTTCATGTTGCTGCTGATCTGTTTCATGTTGCTGCTGATCTGTTTCATGTTGCTGCTGATCTGTTTCATGTTGCTGCTGATCTGTTTCATGTTGCTGCTGATCTGTTTCATGTTGCTGCTGATCTGTTTCATGTTGCTGCTGATCTGTTTCATGTTGCTGCTGATCTGTTTCATGTTGCTGCTGATCTGTTTCATGTTGCTGCTGATCTGTTTCATGTTGCTGCTGATCTGTTTCATGTTGCTGCTGATCTGTTTCATGTTGCTGCTGATCTGTTTCATGTTGCTGCTGATCTGTTTCATGTTGCTGCTGATCTGTTTCATGTTGCTGCTGATCTGTTTCATGTTGCTGCTGATCTGTTTCATGTTGCTGCTGATCTGTTTCATGTTGCTGCTGATCTGTTTCATGTTGCTGCTGATCTGTTTCATGTTGCTGCTGATCTGTTTCATGTTGCTGCTGATCTGTTTCATGTTGCTGCTGATCTGTTTCATGTTGCTGCTGATCTGTTTCATGTTGCTGCTGATCTGTTTCATGTTGCTGCTGATCTGTTTCATGTTGCTGCTGATCTGTTTCATGTTGCTGCTGATCTGTTTCATGTTGCTGCTGATCTGTTTCATGTTGCTGCTGATCTGTTTCATGTTGCTGCTGATCTGTTTCATGTTGCTGCTGATCTGTTTCATGTTGCTGCTGATCTGTTTCATGTTGCTGCTGATCTGTTTCATGTTGCTACTGATCTGTTTCATGTTGCTGCTGATCTGTTTCATGTTGCTGCTGATCTGTTTCATGTTGCTGCTGATCTGTTTCATGTTGCTGCTGATCTGTTTCATGTTGCTGCTGATCTGTTTCATGTTGCTGCTGATCTGTTTCATGTTGCTGCTGATCTGTTTCATGTTGCTGCTGATCTGTTTCATGTTGCTGCTGATCTGTTTCATGTTGCTGCTGATCTGTTTCATGTTGCTGCTGATCTGTTTCATGTTGCTGCTGATCTGTTTCATGTTGCTGCTGATCTGTTTCATGTTGCTGCTGATCTGTTTCATGTTGCTGCTGATCTGTTTCATGTTGCTGCTGATCTGTTTCATGTTGCTGCTGATCTGTTTCATGTTGCTGCTGATCTGTTTCATGTTGCTGCTGATCTGTTTCATGTTGCTGCTGATCTGTTTCATGTTGCTGCTGATCTGTTTCATGTTGCTGCTGATCTGTTTCATGTTGCTGCTGATCTGTTTCATGTTGCTGCTGATCTGTTTCATGTTGCTGCTGATCTGTTTCATGTTGCTGCTGATCTGTTTCATGTTGCTGCTGATCTGTTTCATGTTGCTGCTGATCTGTTTCATGTTGCTGCTGATCTGTTTCATGTTGCTGCTGATCTGTTTCATGTTGCTGCTGATCTGTTTCATGTTGCTGCTGATCTGTTTCATGTTGCTGCTGATCTGTTTCATGTTGCTGCTGATCTGTTTCATGTTGCTGCTGATCTGTTTCATGTTGCTGCTGATCTGTTTCATGTTGCTGCTGATCTGTTTCATGTTGCT
>JBBPBX010039574.1:9286-29818 GCA_038048925.1 Garcialebias charrua
GAACACACTATCATCCATGATGCCATGAGGACTGTCGAGAGAATGTGTCTACTGGAAAGACCTGAACAACTATATAAAACAAAATGGAGCTCAGTGTGACATCTGTTATCACACCAAAACAGAGTCTAAAATTAAAGTAAATGTGTTGAAACTAAAATGTTTTGAACCTGTTAGAAGCTGAAGAACATATACAAATGTCAATGAGCCTAACAGATCAGAGACCAGAGCAGGCTGAACAAAGTGGACCAGGTGAGGCTCTAGATGATCCCAGTGCAAAAACTCTGGAGAGGTCATGAAAACAACTGGCGCTGGGTTCTTAAATGATCCAGTCCCAAACTTTAGTGGAAAACACCAACAAAGTATTGACAGGTGGACAATTGATCAGGCGCAAACAGCAGCACTGCAGGTAAACTGGAAGTCAGTAACAACAAAGAGGAAATCAACGCAAGAAAAGCACACCTGCTTATATATTGTGCACTCTCATGGTGATTTTGCAGCCAATTAACACTGATGTAAGCAGCTTTGAGATCAGGTGTGATGGTCATACTGCTACATTAAGATGGTTGGTAACTCTAAATTGTTTGTGAGTGAGAAAGTGAATGTTTCTTTTTCACGTTTGTCTCTATGTGGCACTCTGATGGACTGGAGACCTGTCCAGGGTGTCCCACACCTCTCACACAGTGATGGCTTTAAATGAGCACCAGTGACCTCTGACCTGAAATGGAAAAAGTGGGGAAATATTGGCTGGAAGTATAATTTCTTCTTGTTTTAATCTAAAACTAATTCAAAAGCAAAAATGTTCATGAAATATAGTCTGTTATGAGGTTCTTACCCCTCCCCACCCTTCCTGAAAAAATAAACAAAAAAAGAAATGTGTGCACAATTACCGTAAACAGTTTTACGACAGAAAAACAGAGAGGGGTTGCTATTAGCAAGTGACAAAAGCAGTAGTTTCAGCACCAGGGACAGAGACACTAAACCAAAGGCCCTTTGCTTGAACCGTGACGACAGAATAAAATAAAACAATGTAGAAAAACTCAACCTGCCACAACTGAAACCCAGAGCAGAGCATATCCACTAAAAATACACATGTAAAATATGAAGTAAGGACAACTAAGATGGTGCAATGCTTTTCAGCAAACATGCAAAATCATATGATAACAGCAAGAGAAAAAGACAACACTCCAATTTCTCATTAAAACAATGACTCAAGGATATCCAAAAAACTAACTACAAGAACAGAGTAAAATCATATCAAACTTTTATTTATAAGAGGAGTTGAGCCACTAGGATGGGAAAAGTCTAAAAACCTGAGCATCAGTCATCCCTGATGGCATGAGGACAGATATCACTAGCCGACAACATGCATTCCATCCAAGCACAGAGAGCAAAATAATATTTACTGGCAAGACATGAATGATCAGATCGGAACAACTAATATTGTGATGTGCATGGGCAGATCATCGGGCTTGGGCTTCATTTTTAGCTAGGGGTGGGGATCTCTTTAGGAGTAGATTCATAAATGAAGATTATTTTCATAAATCTTCTAGTGTGTAGTGATTGTTTTATGGTTCTGACATTCTAGGCAAGATCCTATGCCTGTGTGACCCACAAATATATTACAGTATGTATCTCAGTGTAACATCTGTGAATCCTTGGAAGACAAGCAGCAACACAATCCTAATGTAGAACAAATGTGTCAAGCAGGATGTGTGTAAATGTGAACACCAATTAGTTTGTACTTGTCAGCAAGAACTGTCTCGTTGCAGGTGACAATTTATTAGATAAAAAAAAATAGATCACAGTAGATGGAAGCTTTTTTTAATATTAATATTGAAAAAACAGTCAATTGTAAGGATTTAAGCTCATGATCTCATGAACATACCTACAAAGCAAGGCCAAAGCAGAAACAACTGTTATATCAGCAAAATGTGACTCAGAATCAAAGAATGTGGACATACAACTTCCCTTTCCTTTCTGGAACACAACAAACCGTAAGGAGCCCGAACATCAGTTGAGCAGAGATTACAACATTTTTGATTTCCAATGACATGGAAGACGAAGAATCTACAGACGCAAAGGCAGTATACTCCTGCTAAAAACAAAAGATGTAAAACAGAAAAAAGTACGACTTAAAATAAAAGGAACAATGAAGAATATTCCTACCTCAGGAGAACTGTCAGTGCTTCCAAACACATCAGCAAACTCAGCTGGACTCTTGTTCAGAGTGTGGTCAGCAGGCAGCGTGTTGTCATTGTAAGATGAGACAAACTTAAAGTCACTGGTTCTAGATCCTGTTGTCAGGTACGCGTCATAATTGTAGGAGCTGCGTAAAGTTCCTGTGCCGTCAACATCTGCGTAATTAGGAGGGAGATAAGCGCCGGGGATGGCAACTGCTCCATCAAACAACAGTCTGGGCTTTCTCCTGCGACAGAACCTCACACCCAGGATGATGATGATGAAGGTGAGGAAGAAGGTGGACACACAAACCAGTGCGATGATCAGATAAGAGGTCAGTTTGGAGTTCTTCTCCTCATAAGAAATATCTTTGAGTTCTGGCACCTCAGCCAAGTTATCAGAAATCAGTAAATACATGGTGCACGTGGCAGACAGAGAGGGCTGTCCGTTATCTTTCACTGACACAATCAGGTTCTGTTTCATGCTGTCAGATTCAGAAATGTCCCGCTGGGTCCTGATCTCTCCGCTGTGCAGTCCAATAGTGAAAAGTCCCGGATCAGTGGATTTGACTATATGATAGGACAGCCAGGCGTTCTGTCCGGAGTCTGCGTCCACCGCGATCACTTTGGACACCAGAGAGCCTCCGTGTGCAGCTTTGGGGACCAGCTCGGTCATGAAGGAGCTGCCCTCCGGGGCGGGGTACAGGATCTGAGGACAGTTGTCGTTCACATCCGAGATGAACACACTGACGCTCACGTTGCTGCTGAGCGGAGGAGAACCGTTGTCTCTGGCCATCACGTGCACTTTAAAACTCCTCAGGTGTTCATAATCAAAGGACCTGACAGCGTGGATCAGCCCCGTGTCTCCGTTAACAGACACATAGGAGGACACCGGGGCTCCGTTCACCTCACCAGCTAACAGAGAATAAATCACTGTACCGTTTTGTCTCCAGTCGGGGTCTCGAGCACTAACGGAACATAAAGTGGAGCCAGCTTTGTTATTTTCACTCACATATGCGCTGTAGGACTGTTCCTCAAACACAGGTGGGTTGTCGTTGATGTCAGCTACAGATAAGTGAACAGTTTTAGAGGAGGACAGAGGTGGAGAGCCCTCGTCAGTGGCGCTGATTGTAATGTTGTAATCAGACACTAGTTCACGGTCCAGTTGTCCTGTGCTCACCACAGAATAATAGTTTTTAATAGAAGGAACCAACTTAAAAGGCACATTTTGCTGGATGGAGCAGCGCACCTGTCGGTTCTTCTCAGAGTCTCTGTCCTGCACATTAATGATGCCCACCTCTGTACCAGGTGGCACGTTCTCAGGTATGGGGTCAGACAGAGATTTTACATCAATAACTGGAGCGTTATCATTCACATCAACTATTTCAATATTTAATTTTGCTTCAGAAGACAGACCATATCCATCTTTAGCTTGAATTCTTATTTCATATTTTGATCCCTCTTCATAATCTATTCCTCCTGTTACAAAGATCTCTCCAGTTTTCTGATCAAGTGAAAACAGTTTTCCTGATTTATCAGACAGTCTGCTAAATTCATATGTAACCTCTCCATTAACACCTTCATCTGCATCTGTAGCTTTGACTGTGATAACTGGAGTCTTCAATGGAGAGTTTTCTGGCAGCCTGGCTGTATAAACAGCCTCAGTAAACACGGGGGCATTATCATTAGCATCCAGCACAGTGACGTGGATCACTACAGTCCCGGATCTCTGAGGAGATCCACCATCTACAGCTGTGAGCAACAACTTCAGCTCCTGCTGTTCCTCTCTGTCTAACTCTTTATCTAAAACCAACTCTCCATATTTACTGCCATCACTCGTTGTCTGAATATTAAACACAAAATGTGGGTTTTGTTGTAAAATGTAGCTCTGAACAGAATTTTGCCCTATATCTGCATCATGCGCTTCTATAATTCGATACTTTGCTCCTTTGACAGCTGACTCTCTGATTTCCAGTTTCACTAAATCATTTTGGAAAATTGGAGCATTATCATTTATGTCTTGTACCTGTAGAGACAATCGGTGTAACTCCAGAGGATTTTCTAGAAGCAGGTCGAATCTGAGAATACATGTCGGCTTTGCCCCACAATGCTCCTCTCTGTCTATTCTTCCAGACACGAACAGATCTCCATTCCTTGGGTTGATCCCGACATACTGTTTGTCACTTCCTTCAATTTCCACACGAGCTTTCCGAGCAGACAGTCTCCCTGAATCCAGTCCCAGATCTTTGGCGATGTTTCCGATCACAGATCCGTGTTTCAGCTCCTCCTGGACGGAATAGGTCAGGTCTCCGTGTGCGCAGTGCAGCACAAAGAAGACAAAGAGGAGGCCGCGGATTTCAGCAAAACACCGTCTGTACTCCATCATCAGGCTGTTCTGCACGCGATCAAACCACGTGGTTACAATCAATGAAGAGATTATTTTCTATCAGAACATGAGCTGTTAGAGCTTTGGTCTCCAACGTTATACGACAGAGAACAAACACTGACCGATCCCAGTAATGGAGGATTTGCAGTCCACGTTCAGTGGTTGTTGTTGTCCTGGTCTATACTGACATCTACAGTAGAAACTAAATATAACAACTAAATTGATTTTCTATTTTTATTTTTTTATTTTCAAAACGGAACTTGATTTAGTTGATGTAGAATTTATCAAGAAAATATTGACATGTTTACCAAGATAGTAAATCATAAAGCTCACAAAGAGCCACTTTTTGAAACAGTTTATATAGGGAAAGTGTACATTTTAGCATTTTAGTCCAAATATGCAACACTTTTCTAAACATCAAATAAACTCATATTCCTGTGTTTTATTTTATTTCATTTTATTTTACACAACCCGCGTTAAGCCTTTGTTTTGACTTTCATTTTCTTGGACAAATGTTTAAGAAACACAATTACAAATGTGCTCAAATTCACGTAAAATGGAGAAATAAACACATAATTTACATCTTTACAGACAAAACAAACCAGCAATATTTAAAAAGTGAGTCTGACTCTCATTTTAAAGGGTTTAATTTAAAATAATAATAATAATAATAATAATAATAATAATAATAATAATAATAATAATAATAATAATAATAATAATAATAATAAAGGTCCATCATGATATTAGGTCTTAAACTAGGAAATCAGACGTGACCACAGAACTTCAGTGAGTTGTAGTTCATAAAAGCAGTGATGAGAAGTAATTATGACTTGGGGAAAAATACAACATGAGCAATATTGCCTTGTTGTATAATAATAAAAACACAAAACTAACAGATTTTTATCATAATTTCAAAGCTACATTTATGTTTGTATTAGAATAAAAAGTAAAACTTTAAAAATTTTAGGAAACAAAAACGAGTAAAGATACTTTTATTAGCTGACCAGAAGCACATCCGGTTTCAGCACCAGGGACAGAGACAGAAAAAGTTAAATGTTTACTACAATCCATCCACTTTTGAAATGATGTCCTTGGGAACCTGAAGGGCAGAAGTTGCATACACCAAACTGGAGAGACCTTCAGCCTTAGAAAGTAATACACGACCGGAGATGGATAAATCTCTCTGTACCCATAAATTGAATTTTTTTTTAATTACAGTAACAAGGGGATTAAAGTTATCACTTAATCTTTGGTCCTCCTCTTTTATAATATAGATACCAAGGTATTTAACTTTGTGTTTTACTGGGATTCCTGAGATCTCTGTGTCATGACATGTTTTAATAGGGAGTAACTCACATTTAGATAAGTTAAGGTTGAGACCTGAGGCTGCAGAAAATTCACCAAGCAGCTCAACAGCACACTTTACTTGAGAGCAATCTTTTAGAAATAGAGTTGTGTCATCTGCCAGTTGGCTCAGACATATTTCTCTACCAGCAATCTGAATACCTTTTATGCAGCTGTTTTTAATGAAATGTGCTAAAATCTCCATAGGAAGAAGGAACAAAAATGGAGAAATTGGACAACCTTGTCTAATTCCACGCTCAACATTAAATCTGCCAGAGGTTCCATGAGCTAGTTTAATTGAGCTATTGCCTCCAGCATAAAGGGTGCGTACTGATTTCTTAAAGTGCTCACCAAAACCGAACAGATCCAAAGTTTTAAATAAAAAATCATGTTCCAGTGAGTCAAACGCTTTATGGAAGTCAAGAAAGAGAACAAAACTATTTTCTGATATTAAATCTGCGTAGTCTAATAAATCTAAGATAAGCCTTATATTATCAATTATGTGTCTTCCCGCCATAAAACCATTTTGAGTTTCCCCAATAACATCATGAAGTACTTTTTTCAATTTATTTGCTAAGCATAATGCTAAAATTTTATAATCATTATTTAATAATGTGATGGGGCGCCAGTTATCTAAAACTAATACATCTTTTTGTGGTTTTGGGATGAGTGTAATTAAGCCTTGGCATAGAGTGGACGGTAATTGTTCTTTATCTATACTTTCTCTAAAAACATTCAGCAAAAAGGGAGCAAGTTCTTCCGTGAATAGTTTGTAAAATTCAGAAGTTAGCCCATCAGTACCTGGAGATTTATTTAATTTAAGTTTTTTAATAGCCTCTGAGATTTCTGTAAGCGTAATGGGAGAGTCACAAATTGATTTTTTGAAATCTCCAATTGTCTTAATATTACCTAGATTGTTAAAGAAATCATTCATATGAGCAGGTGAAATGGTTGAGGTATATAGTTTTTTATAGAAGTTCTCACACATTTTAGATAGTTCTTTTGGATCTTCTATGATATCACCATTTGAAGAGAGTCTATTTATACTATTTTTATTTTGCCTTTGTTTTTCTAACTTAAAAAAATAGCTAGAATTTTGCTCACCCTCCTCTAACCATTTCGCTCTTGAACGTACAAATGCACCTTTAGCTTTATTGATATATAATTGATCAAGTTTTAGTTGTGCAGTTAGGAGATCTGCTTGCTGTTGTTCAGATAGATTTTCAGGCAATATGGATGATAGCGAGATTAATTTGGCTATCAGATTACTTTCATCTGATTTTTTTTCCTTTTTTAGTTTAGAACTTGTTTCTATAAACAATCTTCTCAGCTCATATTTTAAAAGCTCCCATTGTTTTTGATATTCCCCTGTATCTTCTGCAGTCTCAAAACGTTCTGAGATTTTTCTTCTTATTATTTCATTTAAAGATTCGTTTTGTAATAAAGAACTATTTAGTTTCCAGTATGCTGGGTATCTTTGAGTTGGCTTATCAGGAGATAAGTTTAAAGTTAATACAATTGCTTTATGGTCTGTTAATGGAGTAGGCATAATTTCTGTTTTGCAAATTAATTGAGTAAAACATTGTTTGATTTTATTTGGGAAAAAAAAGGTTCATCTAATCCGAAAAAATGTTATGATAAATAAGCTGTGGTCTGGTGGATTTAATGTATTAGACTTACAGACTCTAAACTCCTCCTTTAAAATTAAATGGATCAAAATATATCTCTTAAATCCAAACTCTTTGTGAAACTTCATTTCAACACATGTATTTGAAGCATTGGGTGGTCTGTCTTTTATTTTAAGGTGTAATTACAACATTGACAAAATTCCGATCAAACTCTCCAACTTCCACAAACAGCTGTTTTTATGCTGGACTCTGGTTCACAAACACAATTTCTCTCCACACAAATACTATATCTGGAATAACAAAGACATCTGTTTTAAACATAAATCTATCTTCTTTAAAAATTGGTTTGACAGAGGAATAGTTCATGTACATCAGTTATTCAACAAAGACGGCAACACTTACTCTTACAGTGAATTTTTAACTACGTATAACTTTCCAGTACTACCAAAAGAATTTGCAATTGTCTTTGATGCAATTCCATCTGGTGTGAAAATGTTGATGTCAAATCCTGTACAAAACAGCACGAACTATTTAACTGAAGAATTATTCATTGGTAACTCTGACCCTTTTTTAAGTGAAAAAACAAATAACAAATGTATTAGAGAATTAATAATTAGAGAATGTATTAGTAAACCTGCTTCTATATTCTTCTGGGATAATTTATTTAATGATATCTGTTGGAAAGATGTTTGGTTGTTACCTAGAAAATACTTTATAACTAATAAGATTCGAGAAGTGTCCCTAAAGATTCTGCATAAATGTTATCCTGTAAACTATATAATCTCCAAGTACCGTCCAAACGTAGACCCAATGTGTTCACTCTGCCACAGCTCTGAGGAGACCATCATCCATCTCTTCTGGGACTGTTCTCATACTCAGGTGTTCTGGAAAGACATTTTCATGTATGTAAATAGAAAGTTAGAAATTGACCTACCATTTGACGCTAAAATTATACTGTTTGGTTTCTTTTGTCCAAATATTTCAAGTGAGAAAGTTTTTGTTGTAAATTAGCCAAATTTTACATCCACAGCTGTAAATTCTCCTTGCTAAAACCTAGATTGATAGTCTTGATAGTCTTTCTGGTCTTGAACCACTTTGGACATGTCTGCCTGCCTGGGAGGAGTCAACGAGGGACAAGCCCCCAGAAACCATCTTGGCTACAGCAAACTGGTTGGTCCACTTAAGTTGTTTACTTGGTGGGGTAGCTTCAGTTTGCTTTGGACTGCTCTGACTGACGAAGCCCTCTGGAGTGAGGGTGAAACGTTTCTACTAAAAAGAAACTGTCCAGATGAACTGATTGAGAATGAGCGGATTTGATACCTGGACTATTGAGAATGAACTTTCTAGATTGATAGTGTTTTCTAATTATATTTCTTCTTACTTATCTACTTTAAAGTATTGTACTAATGCAAAAGCTTTAAAAACTAAAACAATCTGTAACAAATTTCTGTTGTAAGCTGCCCAAGACACATTTTTGTTTTTGTTTATGTGCCTTTATTCTCTGTTGTGCTATGCATGCCTTAAGTCTCGAGCCATGTTTGACATTGTAAGTTTTTTTACTTGTTTTTTCTATAAATAAAAAAATAAAAAAACTACAATCCATCCATTATTTTTACCATCTAATGACAAACATTTTCAATTGAAAGAAAACCTTCCTAACTTTGTTCAAAAGGTGTAAGATAAAACTTGCATTGCATTGCCAATGGCAATGCAAATGGTAGAAAAAAAAATAGATACATAAAAATGCATAAATGATTATCAGAGACTGATATTTGGTGATTTATCCAACCTAGACTTGCTCTTAACTGTTAGACCAGTGCAAGGTCAGAGTCAGAGTCAGATAGTCTTTATTGTCATATGCACCGCATGTAGTACATGTGATGAAATGAGATTATGTACACAGGGTCCCAGTTACATCCAACAACAAAATGTAAGAGAAAAACAGTAATAACATCTAGGATATGAACTAAGAAAAACATCCAACTAGAAATACACTAAGCCCTAGAGTAATAGAAAAACGTCATTACAAACAGCAGCACGAACATGAGTCTTTATGAGCAGATGGTCACAGATGAACACAGCAACAAGAAAACAGATCAGCATCAGCATGATGTGATATTTCACAGTGATTATTCTTATTATTTATTTATTCATGAGTCTAACAGCCTCAGGGTAGAAGCTGTTCCTCAGTCTAGTGGTTCTACATTTGATGCTCCTCAACCTCGGTCCTGAGGGGAGTGGGGCAAAGAGTGTGTGTGCTGGGTGATTGGGGTCTTTCATGATGCAGGTGGCTTTTTTCCTTCATCTCGAAGTGTAAATGTAAGTGTAAACAGGAGGTGGAACACCTGGAGAGCTGGTGCAAAGAGAATAATCTTCACATGAATGTGAAGAAGACAAAGGAGATGATTGTGGACTTCAGAAGGAACAAACACACCCATGCCCCACTGAAAATAGGTGGGTCTGCAGTGGAAGTGGTCTCCAGCTACAAATACTTGGGTGTACACATGAATGATAACCTCAGCTGGAGCAACAACACCACCAGCCTGATCAAGAAAGGTCATCAGAGACTCTACTTCCTCAGACGGCTGAGACGAGCTGGTCTGAGCAGCCCAGTCCTCACCTCCTTCTACAGGTGTGCAGTGGAGAGCATCCTGTGCTCCAGCATCAACGTGTGGCATGGAGGCTGCACAGTTGAAGAGAGGAAAGCTCTACAGAGAGTGGTGAAGGCTGCACAGAAGTCTGTTGGAGTCAGTCTCCCCACCATCACAGACATTTACACCTCCAGATGCAGGAAAAGAGCCACCTGCATCATGAAAGACCTCACTCACCCAGCACACTCACTCTTTGCCCCACTCCCCTCAGGACGGAGGTTGAGGAGCATCAAATGTAGAACCACTAGACTGAGGAACAGCTTCTACCCTGAGGCTGTTAGACTCATGAATAAATAAAAATAAAATAAAAAATAAACACTGCAAAATATCACATCATACTGATGCTGATCTGTTTTCTTGTTGCTGTGTTCATCTGTGTTCATCTGTGACCATCTGCTCATACAAACTCATGTTCGTGCTGCTGTTTATTCCCACTATATTAGGCTTAGTGTATTACTAGTTGATGTTTTTCTTAGTTAGTTCTAGATGTTATTACTGTTTTTCTCTTTCATTTGTTGTTGGATGTAACTGGGACCTCGTGTACATAATCTCGTTTTCATCACATGTACCACATGCGGTGCAAATGACAATAAAGACTCTCTGACTCTGACTCTGACTCTAAATGTCTGTGATGGTGGGGAGACTGACTCCAACAGACTTCTGTGCAGCTTTCACCATTCTCTGCAAAGCTTTTCTTTCTGCAGCTGTGCAGCCTCCATGCCACACATTGATGCTGGAGCACAGGATGCTCTCCACTGCACACCTGTAGAAGGATGTGAGGACTGGGCTACTTAGACCAGCTCGTCTCAGCTGCCTGAGGAAGTAGAGTCTCTGATGACCTTTCTTGATCAGGGTGGTGGTGTTGTTGGTCCAGCTGAGATTATCATTCAAGTGAACCCCCAAGTACTTGTAGCTGGAGTACACATCCACCACTGATCCACCTATGTTCAGTGGGGTGTGGGTTTGTTTGTTCCTTCTGAAGTCCACAATCATCTCCTTTGTCTTCTTCACATTCATGTGAAGGTTATTCTCTTTGCACCAGCTCTCCAGGTGTTCCACCTCCTGCCTGTAGCTGGACTCATCATTGTTTGTGATGCATCCCACCACCGCTGTATCATCTGCAAACTTTACAATATGACAACCTGGATGGGTAGCTGCACAATCATATGTGAGCAGAGTGAACAGAAGGGGGCTCAACACACATCCTTGAGGAGAGCCAGTGCTGAGGGCAATGGTGGAGGAGGAGAAGTTGTGGATCCTCACTGACTGTGGTCTGTTTGTTAAAAAGTCTAGTACCCAGTTACAAACGGAGGGGCTTAGTCCAAGTGTGGATAGTTTGTCCATCAGAGTTTGGGGGATCATGGTGTTGAAGGCAGATGTGAAGTCCACAAAGAGCATACGGACGTATGAGTCCTTCTGATCCAGGTGGGTGAGAGCAGTGTGGACCACAGACGAGATGGCGTCCTCTGTTGATCTGTTCTCATGGTAAGCATACTGATGAGGGTCCTCGTTGATGTTGATGGTTGTTTTGATGTGGGTCATGACCAGTTTTTCGAAGCATTTTGCAACTATCGGGGTGAGAGCCACCGGCCGATAGTCGTTCAGACCAGTCACTATGGAGCTTTTTGGGACTGGGATGATGGTGGCGGTCTTCAGAAATGGGGAAGGTGCTGAACACCTGACACAAAAATACATTGAATGGAATTGAACAGCACACAACAAAGGAGGCATTCCTTAATCTGACAAATTAAACATTTCTTTCTCCAGTATTGAAACAGTATAACCCTGTTGAAGGGTTAACAGATAAGAGTGACTCTTCAGACACATGCCTGTATGCAGCACTATGCAAACAATATAATTAGTTTTGCTAGCAGAGCAATTATAAATATTACTGTGGCAATGCACTGACTCCAGACTTTCTAGCAATAATTTTCAGCATGAAAATAGAGACAGTATGAACGGCCATAAAGTAACTTTTCAGAACAATCACAAGTCAATTAAAGTATGCAGTTAAAACAAAACTGAGCAGGCCCAAAAGGCTACAAGCTATGATGTTTTGAGCACAAAAGTCTGATGTAGATATCATATTTGCAGAAAATGTATTTGTCACAGTCAGAAACTATGGACACAGCCAGAGACCACCAGTCTAAGCTGAATTAGAGACAAATGGTGAAAGCAATTTCCAAATTCAACAGACAGACTGAATGATAGAAAGACAACCAAAGAAAAATGACAAAACACTCCCAGTTCTTATTATAACATGACTCAATTATCGCCTACAGACTAGCAATAGATAACCAATGGAATCTGGTCTTACTGTCTAATACCTAATGAGTTGAGCCACCAGGATATATAGTCTTGAGGTGAACACACTATAATCCATGATGCCATGAGGACTGTCGAGAGAATGTGTGTACTGGAAAGACATGAACGACTATATCAAAGAATATGGAGCTCAGTGTGACATCTGTTATCACACAAGAACAGAGCCATAAAATAAATCAAATGTGTTGAAACTAAAATGCTTTGAACCTGTTAGAAGCTGAAGAACAAATATGTATGTCAATGATCCAAACAGATCAGAGACCAGAGCAAGCTGAACAAAGTGGACCAGGTGAGGATCCAGATGATCCCAGTGCAGAAACTCTGGATAGGTCATGAAAACAACTGGCACTGGGTTCTTAAGATGTTCTGTTGCAGACTATGATTAGAAAAAATAAACATTTAATGTAGCAATAATTAAAATATATGACCCTCAATGTTAATTTCATGCGTTTGTGACAAAATGCCAAAAGCTGAGACATGGACATTCAGAGACGGTTGATGTCACAGAAGAAAAACACAAAAAAACAAGAGAGGGATACATACATGTTTCAATCAGAGGTGGTTGTAAAGTGAAGTTGCAACAGCTTTGTGGAGTTAAACACAGAAAACAGCAACAACAACGAAAGTGCATTAAACTATGCCACGTGGTTTAAGAGAGGATTATACTGAAGTTTTGATTAACAGTCACCTGAAATATTTATGAATACAAATAAACATAATGTGATGATGTCAACATGTTGGAAACTGACATGGTTATATTTCACTTATTTAAAGTTAATTAAATCACATTTTGCAAAAGAGTTAAATATTTGAACTTGCAGTATATGATTTATGAGTTGCTAGTAGATGTATCTAGTAATAAAGACATAATAATATGTTTTTAAGTTTCAATGTTAAGCATCAAAAGTTTCATTTAAATGATATGAAGTTTTTTTTATAACGTGCTAAATAATTGGGGAAATATTTTTAATTTATGATTGAAAAAATCAATACAAACAGAAACTCAAATTATTGTGAACCAGGGAAATGTGGAAATAATTTTAAAAGTTAATTTAGATGATTTAAACAACAAATTTAGTGAGTGTTAATATTTTAAAAGTCTTAAGGCTCCAGTTTTAAAATGAAATAGATAAATGGATAGGAATTAGAAAAATGTCGACTGCAGAAAAAAAGTCCAGTTGTTTTGATGTGAAAAACATTTTTTGATTTCCATGAAGTTTATTACTGAGAATTCACAAGAGCAAGAAAAGTAAATATGTGGAGACAAAATGAAATATAATTAACTTGTTCCTACCTCAGGAGAACTGTCAGTGCTTCCAAACACATCAACAAACTCAGCTGGACTCTTGTTCAGAGTGTGGTCAGCAGGCAGCGTGTTGTCATTGTAAGATGAGACAAACTTAAAGTCACTGGTTCTAGATCCTGTTGTCAGGTATGCGTCATAATTGTAGGAGCTGCGTAAAGTTCCTGTGCCATCAACATCTGCGTAATTAGGAGGGAGATAAGCGCCGGGGATGGCAACTGCTCCATCAAACAACAGTCTGGGCTTTCTCCTGCGACAGAACCTCACACCCAGGATGATGATGATGAAGGTGAGGAAGAAGGTGGACACACAAACCAGCGCGATGATCAGATAAGAGGTCAGTTTGGAGTTCTTCTCCTCATAAGAAATATCTTTGAGTTCTGGCACCTCAGCCAAGTTATCAGAAATCAGTAAATACATGGTGCACGTGGCAGACAGAGAGGGCTGTCCGTTATCTTTCACTGACACAATCAGGTTCTGTTTCATGCTGTCAGATTCAGAAATGTCCCGCTGGGTCCTGATCTCTCCGCTGTGCAGTCCAATAGTGAAAAGTCCCGGATCAGTGGATTTGACTATATGATAGGACAGCCAGGCGTTCTGTCCGGAGTCTGCGTCCACCGCGATCACTTTGGACACCAGAGAGCCTCCGTGTGCAGCTTTGGGGACCAGCTCGGTCATGAAGGAGCTGCCCTCCGGGGCGGGGTACAGGATCTGAGGACAGTTGTCGTTCACATCCGAGATGAACACACTGACGCTCACGTTGCTGCTGAGCGGAGGAGAACCGTTGTCTCTGGCCATCACGTGCACTTTAAAACTCCTCAGGTGTTCATAATCAAAGGACCTGACAGCGTGGATCAGCCCCGTGTCTCCGTTAACAGACACATAGGAGGACACCGGGGCTCCGTTCACCTCACCAGCTAACAGAGAATAAATCACTGTACCGTTTTGTCTCCAGTCGGGGTCTCGAGCACTAACGGAACATAAAGTGGAGCCAGCTTTGTTATTTTCACTCACATATGCGCTGTAGGACTGTTCCTCAAACACAGGTGGGTTGTCGTTGATGTCAGCTACAGATAAGTGAACAGTTTTAGAGGAGGACAGAGGTGGAGAGCCCTCGTCAGTGGCGCTGATTGTAATGTTGTAATCAGACACTAGTTCACGGTCCAGTTGTCCTGTGCTCACCACAGAATAATAGTTTTTAATAGAAGGAACCAACTTAAAAGGCACATTTTGCTGGATGGAGCAGCGCACCTGTCGGTTCTTCTCAGAGTCTCTGTCCTGCACATTGATGATGCCCACCTCTGTACCAGGTGGGATATTCTCAGGTATGGGGTCAGACAGAGATTTTACATCAATAACTGGAGCGTTATCATTCACATCAAGTATTTCAATATTTAATTTAGCTCCTGAAGACAGACCATATCCATCTTTGGCTTGAATACCAATTTCATATTTTGATCCCTCTTCATAATCTATTTTTCCTGTTACAAAGATCTCTCCAGTTTTCTGATCAAGTGAAAACAGTTTTCCTGATTTATCAGACAGTCTGCTAAATTCATATGTAACCTCTCCATTAACACCTTCATCTGCATCTGTAGCTTTGACTGTGATAACTGGAGTCTTCAATGGAGAGTTTTCTGGCAGCCTGGCTGTATAAACAGCCTCAGTAAACACGGGGGCATTATCATTAGCATCCAGCACAGTGACGTGGATCACTACAGTCCCGGATCTCTGAGGAGATCCACCATCTACAGCTGTGAGCAACAACTTCAGCTCCTGCTGTTCCTCTCTGTCTAACTCTTTATCTAAAACCAACTCTCCATATTTACTGCCATCACTCATTGTCTGAGTATTTAATGTAAAATATTGATTTTGTTGTAAATTGTATCTTTGAACAGAATTTTGTCCTATATCTGCATCCTGCGCTTCTAAGATCCGATATTTTGCTCCTTTGTCAGCTGACTCTCTGATTTCTAGTTTCACTAAATCTTTTTGGAAAAATGGTGAATTATCATTTATGTCCTGTACCTGTAGAGACAATCGGTGTAACTCCAGAGGATTTTCTAGAAGCAGGTCGAATCTGAGAATACATGTCGGCTTTTCCCCACAATGCTCCTCTCTGTCTATTCTTCCAGACACGAACAGATCTCCGTTCCTCGGGTTGATCCCGACATACTGTTTGTCACTTCCTTCAATTTCCACACGAGCTTTCCGAGCAGACAGTCTCCCTGAATCCAGTCCCAGATCTTTGGCGATGTTTCCGATCACAGATCCGTGTTTCAGCTCCTCCTGGACGGAATAGGTCAGGTCTCCGTGTGCGCAGTGCAGCACAAAGAAGACAAAGAGGAGGCCGCGGATTTCAGCAAAACACCGTCTGTACTCCATCATCAGGCTGTTCTGCACGCGATCAAACCACGTGGTTACAATCAATGAAGGGATTATTTTCTATCAGAACATGAGCTGTTAGAGCTTTGGTCTCCAACGTTATACGACAGAGAACAAACACTGACTGATCCCAGTAATGGAGGATTTGCAGTCCACTTTCAGTGGTTGTTGTTGTCCTGGTCTATACTGACATCTTCAGTAGAAACTACATATAACAACTAACATTATTTATATATATATTTTATTTTTCAAAACGGAACTTGATTTTTTTTTGTAGAAATCATTCAGAACATATTTACTGTTTAACAAGATAGTAAATCTTAAACTCAAAAAGAGTCGCTTTTTGAAACAGTTTATATAGGGAAAGTGCATATTTTAGCATTTTAGTCCAAATATGTGGCAATTTTCTTAACATTTTTTTTTTTGTGCATATTCATTTTGTTTTTATTTATTTTATTTTATGTTACCCAAAACTCCTTAAACTTTTGTTTTAACTTAAATTTTCTCGGACAGATGTTTAAGAAACACAACCACAATAAGTGCTTAAATGCACTTAAACTGGAGAAATAAACACATAATTTACATGTTTACAGACAAAACATTCCAACAAGATTCAAAAAGTGAGTCTGACTCTATAGGGTTTAATATAAAATATGTTAATCATGATATTTAGTCTTGAAACACAGAAAACAGAAGTGACCACAGAGCTTCGATGAGTTGCAGTTCAAAAAGCAGTGAAAGGAAGGAATGTTGACTTGGAGAAAAAAAATGCCATGTTGTATAATAATAAAAACATAAAACAGTGTTTTATCATAATTTTAAAGCTACATGTGTTTGTTTTCCAATAAAAATGAAAAAAACTATAAAAGTTTTAGGAAACAAAAACGATCAAAGATACTTTTATTAACTGACCAGAAGCACATCATGTTTCAGCACCAGGGACAGAGACAGAAAAACAGTTAAATGTTTACTCCAATCCATCCATTATTTTTACCATCTAATGACAAACGTTTTAAATTCAAAGAAACTCTTACCAGATTGTTCCAAATGTGTCAAATTAAACTTGTACTGCATTACCAAGGCCAATGCAAAATAAACAGACAAACGTAAATAAAAAATACAAATGCATAAATGATGGTCAGAGACATATATGTGGTGGTTCATCCAAACTAGACTTATTAACTGTTAGACCAGTGCAAGGTGCTGAACACATGACAAATACATTGCTGAACAGCACAACACAAGGAGGTATTCCTTAATCTGACAAATTAAACTTTTCTTGCTCAAGTATTGAAACAATATAACCCTGTTGAAGAGCTAACAGGTCAGAGTGAGTCTTCAGACACATGGCTGGATGCAGCACTATGCAAACAATACCATTAGTTTTGCTAGCAGAGCAATTATCCATATTACTGTGGCAATGTACTGATTACAGAGTTTCTAGTAATAATTTTCAGCATGAAAATAGAGACTGTATGAACGGCCATAAAGTAACTTTTCAAAACACTCACAAGTCAATGAAACCATGCAGTTTAAACAAAACTGAGTGGGCCCAAAAGGCTACAAGCTATGAAGTTTTGAGCACAGAAGTATGATGTAGATATCATATTTGCAGAAAATGTATTTGTCACAGTCATGAACTATGTATGAACACAGCCAGAGACCACAAGTCTAAGCTGAATTAGAGAAAAATGGTGAAAGCATTTCTAAATTCAGCAGACAGACAGTGATAGAAAGACAGAAAAATGACAAAACACTCCAACTTCTTATTATAACATGACTCAATTATGGCCTAAAGGCTAGGTAAAGATAACCAATGGAATATGGTCTTACTGTCTAATACTTCATGAGTTGAGCCACATGAATGTATAGTCTTGAGGTGAACACACTATCATCCATGATGCCATGAGGACTGTCGAGAGAATGTGTCTACGGGAAAGACATGAACGACTATATCAAAGATTATGGAGCTCAGTGTGACATCTGTTATCACACCAAAACAGAGTCGTAAATTAAAGCAAATGTGTTGAAACTAAAATGTTTTGAACCTGTTAGAATCTGAAGAACAAATATGTATGTCAATTAGACAAAAGATCAGAGACCAGAGCAGGCTGAACAAAGTGGACCAGGTGAGGATCCAGATGATCCCAGTGCAAAAACTCTGGAGAGGTCATGAAAACAACTGGCACTGGGTTCTTAAGAGTCTGTTGCAATCTGACTGTGATTAGAAGAAATAAACATTTAATGTAGCAAGAATGATCATCAATGACCCTCAATGTTAATTCATGATTTTGGGACAAAATGCCAAAGGCTTTGAGACATGTACATTCAGAGATGGTTGATGCCACAGAACAAAAACACAGAAACACTAGTAAGGGACACATAATTGTATAAATCAGAGGTGGTTGCAAAGTGAAGTTGCAAGAGCTTTGTGGAGTTACACACATAAAAAACAAACAACAGCACATTAAGATATAAATATGTTACGGCTGGCTCAGGCCGAACACATTAAATGGACAAAGGACACAAGAAGGCAGAATGTAAAAATAAAAAGCTTTATTGAAAACTGCCCGACTCCTCCCTCCAGGTGCGGAGTGCACCGTCTTCTGGCACAGGGCAACAAAAAGGGAGCAAAAATAGACAGACAAAAGTACAAATAAATGGTGGACAAGAGTGAGTCAGCCAAAAAGAATATAACGTCCCCAGCGTCGGCCCAACCCATAAAAACAGGGCCGTCGCAGCCTGTCTGGAGACGGACTACCTGACCAAAAGGGGACCCTAGGGGTAAAAGAAAAACGATATAACTGGACTACCGATCTCACTCTGTCATTAGGCAAACCAACAAAAACTCCAAACAGCTCCAAGCTCCAAACAGCTCCAAACGCTCCAAGCTCCAAACAGCTCAAAAAGCTCCAAACAGCTCCAAGCTCAATAATGTTCCTGGTTAAACCAGCTTAAACTAACCACACAGGTCAGCATCCCTGATATCAATTATCATTAGCAGGATCCTAATGTCATCAATGCAGCCTTCAGCTACCCAGTGCACTAAGCACAACAAAAGTCAAATGATGAGCAAACATTCCTAAGTGCATCAAGCACAGTCAAACTCCACAAACAAATGAGCTGACACAAATGCAACTAGCAGTCAAGACCAAACATGAGCTAGTAGCCACTCTTTAAGTGCATCTAGCAGTCAAGACCAAACATGAGCTAGTAGTTACTCACCAAGAACCTTCTAAACAGAAGATCAGACTTCAAGACAGGGGTGGGCGGAGAACACCCCCACACAGTACCATACAGTACTCAAACAGCTCAGCAAAAGCAACCTCCTCTGAGCTCACAACACTCCGCATTCAAGCACAGTCAACTTGAAGTATATATAGGCGTGGCTCTCAGGTGTTCCTGGCTGAACACACACAAGCCTGATCACAATCAGACTAATTAACCACACAAAAGCATGACTGCAGTCAACATACATAAGAACTATAGGTGTCAGCATTGGCAGCTTCCTCAGGATATGTAACACCTCCACCACCAGTGTTTTGTATGGGTGTGATGTGGATGCCAGGTGAAAACATCTCACATCCGCACATGCAAAATAAATAGGACCCTAGAGTGTAACAATGTAGCGGTCACAACAGACAAACGGACTAAAAACATCATTAAAACTAGTCCGCCTAACCGCTAACATAATCAATATCATGTTATCTTAAAATGTTTTAAAACCAAAAAGGCATCTCTGATCTGACATTAATTTGAAAAGCATTTGTTTTGTATAACAAACGCCATCATCATTTCTGATGAGGTCAGTCAGTGACGAAGAGAGTCGTAATTTCTCAGCAAACAGAGGGAAACTGTTCTCCTCCATCTCAGCACTGGACAGTGTTGGACAACTCTCTCCATTCAGCTGTAGCGACACCTTCTGGTCAACTGTAGCAGATCTGATTTCAGTTATTCTGAAAATATAGGAAATAGTGTCAGACAGTGAATTATGGTCAACATAAGAGTTCACTGTTGCACACCACACAGACTTAATAAAGTCATTTCCTGACTCATTTCCAGTTTCTTTTTGAGGCCATGGTCCCACATCATTCAGCAACAGTCTGCAGTCTGCAGTGGCTGAAAGGGAACACAAAGAAACAAGAGAACTTGACACACGTGTCTTGACAGTCAGGGGGGATCTGTCCTCTTTTTCTGCTCTGGACAGCATCCCTGTGTCAGTTTCAACAGCTCTGCTCTCAGCCGCACTGTAAGCACAGAGACCGTTAGACACAGAATCATGAAATGAGAGTTGTTCAGTTTTAAATAACAATAGAAAACTGTCACTCAA